>OMLF01042448.1:34199-44747 GCA_900302615.1 Holocentrus rufus | reverse complement strand
TTGGGTTTTTTTTTTTTTTTTTTTATCATTTTAGTTTTTTTTTTGTACTTTGCCTTTTCTTATTTTAGTACTTTTAAAAGGTCCTTTTGAATTTTTCTTGTTTTTTTATATTTGTATTACTTATTACATCATATTTTTGTTGATTGTTTATTTTTTTTTTTTATTAAATTTTGTATTTTGCATGGAAAGTGTAAGGAATCCGTCTTATAACTTTGAAAGACTCACTTGAGAAGACATCTGAGCCAAACACTCACATCTGTACCGTCTCTTAACAGCTGTTTTCACACACTCCCAAAAAATATTCAATCTGTGTCTCACATTTAAAGCGTAGCTGCTTCATTCTGCTGCTCTCCTCTCAGTGCAGCCCCAGTCAGAGTCTGATACAGAGCCTTTAATGGGACTGTCGACAGCGGTATTGTTGCTTTATGAATGCACAAATTACCAAGATGTGGCAGTTTCCAAACCTCCGAATGTCATGCGGCGTGGGTGTGGGAGGTCTGAGCGCTGGAATGTGTAACAGCTGGACGTCCTAGCTTGGCAGATGAGGCGGGTAGCTGGATGATGGGGGCACTCAGGGCCATGTGGAGGAGGAAGAACGGGACGGGTGGAGAGGGGGGGCAACTCCTCCCTTTATCCCCCTCATCTGTGAGAACCTGGAGCCGGGGCAGCTTCCGAGGTTTTTCTCCGATGAGGCAATGGAGTCGGTCCCAGGAGAGGGGAGCTTAAGACATCGATCCAATCAGATACGGCCTCCTCCTCCCCCCGACGCCTCACTTCCTCAGCTGTTGTCTTTCATTCATCCCTCTCGCACCGTCCGCTTCCATCTCTTCCTCCTCCTGCTGCTGCTGCTGCTGTTCCCCTCCAGCCAGCTCCTTTTGGTTGGTTCATTTCTGTCCTCTATCTGCCATGTGGTTTTCCTCCGTTTCACCGCTAATCCTCTTCTCATTAATCACCACAAATGACCACAAAGTAGCATAAAACATGTCACAGATTACCACAACAAACCACAAAACAGCAGAATGAGCTTAAAGGTACCACAGAGTGTGCAGCCATGAGCCTTAAAGTGAGTCACAAGTACTTGGTTTTAGATTGTGGTATTCTTTGTGGTCCCTTCTTGAACATTACACTGTAGCATGGTACTTTGTGATCCTTTGAAGTACTCTGTGGTATGCTTTGTGTTTCTTTGCAGTATTTTCAAGTAATTTATGGTATGTTTGCAGTACTTTGGTGTTTTTAAGTACTTTGTGGTATGCTCTGTGGTACTTTGTGATATATTGAAGTAATTTATGGTATGCTTTGTGGTATTTTATGGTATTAATGAGTACTTTGTTGTGAGTTTTATGGTACTTCGAAGTACTTTGTGACAGACTTTGTGGTAGTTTGAAGTGATTTGAAGTGCTTTGTGGTATGCTTTCTCGTACATAGTGGTATTTTGAAGTACTTTGTGTTACTTTGTGATACTTTATGGAACTTAGTGGCTCTGTAGGGTAGATCTGGTAAATAGTATCACAATTTTTTTAATGCATGCTCTCCCTCATTTAGATTTTAACATTCTTTCTGAAAGAGGAGAATAAATAAATAAAACATTGATGTGTCAATATAGTGCAACTTGATTCTTCATATTCTCTGCAGCCCCTTTCCTTCTGTGGCGGTTAGAAAGTCAAATCGTTTTGAATCTAGTCAAGGTAATTACCAGCTGTCAGCCCGAACATTAACAGCCTTTAATACCCACAGTGTCATAAGTTGTCAGCTGCTGCAGCCTCTCAGGACTGGCTTGGCTGAGGTTCATCTTCATGGGTGGCCCTTAATCCTTCCCTCTCCAGCTTTCCATACATCTTTTTCTGCATTAGTGATATACTGCCGAAGTTTTACATCCATTCAAACCGCAGTTTGAAATCTTAATCGTATCATCGCAGGTTTCTCTTTAGTCCATTAATATCAAAGCCAGACGTGAAATTAAGTTTTAAGACCATTTGTTCAGTCATGACTCACTCAGATGGCATCATGTCCTTCCTCCACTTAACAATGGAGATTTTATGTTTTTGGCACTGAAGGACATTTCACATTACATTTACATTCTTATCCAAAAAATGATAATAATAATAATAATGCAACAATTATTTCAAAGTTGAATACAATAGATGTCAATACGATGAGATGCATAAAATTCTGCACACGCAGTATTAACAACACATTAATTTACTTCAGTTGACATTTTGGTCAATAAATGAACTTTCCCCAGATAAGGGGTTTAATGCAAGTATTTAAATGTCTACATTTGTGTTTGGGGTGTGTCCATGGACTTCCCAATAGGTGTCAACACACACAATACACACAATCTCAAAGCCCACAAGGAGAAATAACTCAACAAGGAAAGACAGTCCATGAGCTGTGCCATTATTTCCAGATGTCATAATTAAAGTTGTTCAAAACCACCACCTGCATTATTTTGTGAAATCATCCCTTCAGGCAGTTTCCAAAGCTTTTAATGTTTAATTTTCATCTCAAAGACGCTTCATCTGCTGCTCCTCATGATATGCTTGACTGCTTAAACATGAACACAACATGAACTTCAGATTTTTTTTGATGGCCTATTTTGAAAATATTTCTCCACATTTTCCTGAGGTTTTCTCCTGTGCAGAACGGGTGTGTCACTGTGGTAATGCGAACGACTGCAAGCATGTTCTCCATGCTGGAAACGGTCTGAGGGGACCTACTCATCATCTTGCACGGGGGAGGAGTCGCAGTGTGAGAGGGAGCAGCTCTGATTAGCCAATGACTTCCATCTCCACTATGGCATGCCTGCCTACACACTGGGGTCTCCCCCTGTCCGTGCAAGTGTGTGTTGGTCTGTGTGAAGCAGTCAGAGTGGATGGACTGAGTTCATCGGGAGCTTTACTGCAGGGAGGGTCTGTGAGTGTGAGCTGAGATTTTATGTGTCTGCATTCATTCGGTGGTTGCTCAATGGGCCTCAGACAGCTTGGATTTATCTGTTGACCCGTTGGCTAACAGGTGGAGTTTGGGAAACAGTTAGCCCACTGTTGGACTACCGTTGTTCTCTGTGCATACTGAGACTCTTGGTAGAGACCGTCGGTGGAGCAAGCAGCATGCTGAAGATCCAGTTCCTTCTCCTGGTCCTCTATGCTGGGAGCTTGGAGGCCTGGTTTTGGAACAGCGATCCAGAACCCCCCAAGGACCCAAAAGAGACGCCAACGACGGCATCGGTGACATCAACAGCAGCATCTGCAGGTGCCCCAACGTCCGGCAGTGCAAAGAAGAAGGAGGACTTGGCCGGGGTTGGTGCAGAAATCATCAGTGTGGCCACTGGAATCCGTAAGTTTGTTGACTCGTGGGATGCAACCCCGACCAGTTGGACTACTAATGGAGGACTGGCAGAGAAGGTGGAGAATGCTAACTCTAACATGACGGGTAATGCAAACATGTCCATAGGGCAGAGGGTGGAGGAGGGTTCTGGGATAGGGGCAGGGGATGGGTCTGGGTCTGGGTCTGGGTCGGGATCAGGGTCCAGGGCTGATCCTGGGTCTGGGTCAGGTGTAGAGTCTGCTTCTGGATCTGTTGAAGGGTCAGGCATCACCATAGAACCAGATGTTGAAATAGTCCTGCCCACCAATTTAACAGGGATTGTGGGTGATGTTTCTAACACCAGTGAAACTGTTGATGTTGTCTTGGAGTCCACGTTAACCCCCCCTGATAGTCCCGTCAATGGTTCTGATTCACCTTGCCTGCCTGTGCCCTCTGATTGGCCCATTTGCTCTGGCAAAAGGCCGAAGTATTTCACCCTGCCCAACTTCTTCAACCACACATCTGTGGAGGAGGTGGGGGCGGTCCTACGGGAGTGGGCCTGGCTGGTAAGGTCGGGGTGTCACCATGGCACAGAGTGGTTCCTCTGTCTCCTGCTGACGCCCAGGTGCCCCACACCCAACACAACACACACCCAGTCGCCCGCCCAGGCACCCGCCGCACGCCCTTACCTGCCTTGTCGCAGTTTCTGCCATGTGCTGCAAGACAGCTGCTGGGCGGCCCTGGAAAACGGGCTGCTCCCGGTGGAGTGTCACCTCCTGCCTGACGGGGCGCAGGAGCCCGGGCGTCCGCCGTGCGTGTCAGTTAGTAACCGGAAAGGTAACTCCGGCGGGTTAGAATGTATCCTGTTTGGCGATACATTTTGAATCCGATGTCATGCCTCTGTTTGTCGTTGGTGTCTCAGCATTAGTCTGTGTGTGTGTCTTTGTTGCAGACTGTACAGTGTTTGTTTCATACATGCGCCTTGCAAAGCTGCAAGAATCCCCACAAACTGCTTTCTTGGGTTTCTCGGCCAGTCACGTGATCCATTTTAAATGCTTGGCAGCCATTCATTCGTCCTGTTGTAAGTGTGGCGCTGCAGATGACTGTCCTGCTGTTGTGATGTCACTCACTCCACTGCACATGTTTAGAGAGGTGGCTTAGTGCATAAGCATGCCGCACACTCAGATCACTCCACTGCGAACGGTTGCATGCTACATTTCATTGTCTTGTCAACTGCACAGCGTATAATTGCATCATCATCAGCACAGATTCAATCTGTAACATACATGTCATGACTCAGGAATGGTCAGCAACATCAATGTCATGGGTTCTTTATAATGTAATATAGTTATTGCTACACTGACAGCAGCAGCAACTCTTGATTATTATTATTATTTTTTTTTTATCTTGCAATGAATTTAGATTTTGTAATGCAAATGAATTATCTTATATTCAACACTACTGGGAACAGCAAACATAATTCAAGAAAACATGCAAACATTACTGCTACCATGCATGCCATAAAATGTTACACTTATATGTGGAGGAGGGATTTGAAGGACTACATGCATCCAAATTCATTCTGGTTGCACATAAAACAGTTATGGATTCCTTAAATCATGTAAAACCAAAAACAGTCAAAAACGGTCTTGCTTGATTCTAAGTAAATGCCTCTTTTGATTTTTCTTAGATCAGATCGAGAAATGGGTATGATGTGCAGTTCAGAAGCCAGTGCCTGAGTACAAACCCTCCAGACCGGAAATATACCAGGGGCCCAACTTTAGTGGCTCCATAAATTTCACATTATAGCGTATTCATGGGGGATAGATCATTACATCGAAGTGTTCTTCAGGGGGTTGCTAGTATGAACTCTAATCCATAAAACAATCTCTATCTTGTCATTTGTTTTCCTGTGGGTATATTCTAACGTAAATGTTCTGGGTTTTAAGTGGCAGATAGTTTAGTCATTTTCCATTTGCCATTTTTACCAAGTAAGGGTTTTGTTTGGATAACCTTTCTACTTAAACATAAACCACACTGTCAGAGTGTAAATTTGGAAAGCCCTTTGCTGTAAAACATACAGTTATGTGTGTGGGGAGGCTGTTTTACACTATTGTGATATAAAAAGCTTGACTGAGTGGTTTGGATGTTAGAATGAATGCGCAGTTTTTGAACACCTGTTGTGCACAGGCTGGGAATCTGTCTGTATTTGTTTGTGCTCATATTTAGCTTTGACAAGTCCTGGCAAAAATGCGGCTGTCTGCATGCACACTTTTTGATTTACATTGTGCCGCTGCACTTGCCAAGACAGGATATGAAACATCGCTGTGCTTGTCATTGCACTGTTTTGATTGGGTGTGAATTCCCCGGCACCTGCGTAAGTCCATGCATTAGCACATATATAACCTATATAGGAGAGAGGAAGAAGAGGAATGCGAGGTTTAGGTTCTTGTAAGCTAAAATGCTTTCAGTTGACTTGTATGGCCTTAATGCATCTTCAAGATATTCTGTATTTATCAGGAAATTCCCAAGAGAAATCTCTTGATTCCATATTTGTCATTACTGTTCTGTGCTGATAATCTGATATATAGTCGTTCTTTTCTCCTGGTATAGAAGGGCAAATAGACAGTTTATTATTATATTATTACTTATTGTTAGAGATGATGCAGATATAAATATGTATATATATTATTCCCATAGCATCAGGCTGCTTGGGCGATAATTAGTGTATTGCTCCTTTATCCTACCATCACATGCCAGTCTCCCCGATGCCAAAATCACACTGCACATTTGTCTGATTGTCATTGTTGATCGCGTTGCTCAGACTGCGATCAGCTGGACTTGAATTTACCATTTGTCTCGATTTAGAGGGGTCTGCTGTTTTAGCATCCAGAGTCACAGGGAGAGAAACAATCACATCGTCTGATCCAGCTCGCGGGGCGGGGTCGTGATGGATGGCATTTATGATATCGGCCGTGGGTGGGAAAATGGTCCGGACTGGGGGAAAAGAGTGTGCCGATTGTGTCCTCGGTTTGGGAGAAAGGGCATGGGTGTCGCGGGTGATAACAAGGCAGCCTTGTGCCCGAAACGAGACAAGGCGGTTCGGAGGCTCCGCCGAGGGTCAGAGGTCACGAATGGCCGCCCACCCTCTCATGCACCCAGCCGCTGCCAGTAGCAACACTTAATGGGGTTATAATTAAATGTCCGACCGGCCATCAGAGGATGAGCACAGACAGAGGAGGACAAATTGTGAGCGTGTGAGAGAGACTTTTATGTGAGCGGGGAATTGCCCATTCTTTCTTTCAGACTAGTTCATAGCAGGTCACTGCAGGACAAGCTGAGCAGTGTGACTAAACCCTGCATCCATTTAGTCATACAGTGTTAGTCATGTTTTAAAACCGCAATGTGCAGCTTTTTTCGCATTAAATTAAGAACAAATAAATAGAACGTATTGTACAGTTTGTGTCTGAAATTAACTGATTGTGTTCTGGCGAAATCCCTCAAACTTGCACAGCCAACTGATAGTTTCGCGAGTCTCTTTCATTTAACCATCATCAAGCCCCCAAATGGCCCGACCAATCAGCTTCCTTCCAGGAGCTACGGGTGTGGTGAAGGCAACTCAGTGCACCGAAACTGAAAATCTACGAATGTCAAATTTTTCTTACAAAAGCAGCAAGAGTCGCATACCAACAATGCTAACAAGCTAGCAACATGTTCATTGATATGCTGTCTTGCTTTCACCATCACATCATACTGCAAATCAGTTGCAACATGCATCACATGATTCATTTGTCTGATTGGACGAGTTAGCTAATGATAGATGGGATGGTTGATCCAATCACTTGCTGTGTATTTGTTTTATGGGCGTGGCCTGTGGTGAACTGGCTGTCAAGGTGAGGCTCATGGTCACAGAGCAGGAAAGTCCCAGCAATAACAAAACTGATGGAAAACAGCCAGAATATTCTGTGAAGCTAAATGCACGACCCATTCAGAAACACAGAGGAAGATCAGTTGCCTCAATGTTGTTTGAAAGCAATTAGCGTGTGTGAAGGGTGTGAAGCTGCCCAATTGAGGGCAAAGAGAGACACTAAATGGTGAAAATTTTCCACTTCCTGAGACATTATCTGCAGCTCGCACCTTCACTCACCGCCCAAAGTCTGCACACAGAAAGAAAATAGTTGCATTGGACCTGAGCCAAGTGAAATATTTCAGAACGGTTTTGATGGCCTTAAAAAGCCAGATGAGAGAAGAAAAAAAAACGGTCTGACTGATGTCATCTGAACCAAAGGCATTGCTTTCTTTCCCTGATCCCCCATCAGTCAACTTTAATTGGCCGCGCTCTCGGCTTAGCCAAACACGGATTAAGGGCCGGCCGGCGGGGAACAGAGGAGGCCGTCGATGTCACAGCTGTGTCGCCTCCGCCTGAAGCGTTAACTGATGGGCTGAGGCGGCTCCGTCTGCCGCGGGCCTTTTCAGTAGCACAGAGTCCGGTTTGGGCCAGGACCAGGAGGGTCGGGTTGCAGCTGGGCGTGTCGGCGGCTGAACCCAGTGGCTTATTAGCAGCGAGGGCCACTTGTTGTTGTGTGAATGGAGGTGTTGGGTTTCTGCCAAACACCGAATGTCTCTCGTTCCCTCAAGAATCGCTCAGGATTTAGTTCAGCATCTTTTCTTCCTCTCTTTTTTAAAAATTCTTGCAGCAATTGGCAGAATGAGATATTGTTGTTTTTCAAATATAGTTTACAGATGGACAAATAACTGCAAGGCAAGAGCAGTGGTTTATTTCTGCATACTTGGCCCCTCTCTCTCTCTCATGCTGTATAATTAGACAATGAAATTAGTCTGTTGTTGCACAGCTCAGATTTCCAAATATGGACGATGATTTTCAGATGCAAGGTAAAGAGAGCGGTTCTGTTCGTGGTTGAGGCGGCACGTCACTTTGGAAATGAGGTCGTGCGTTCAAAACTTGTGTGCAGCAGACTAATTTTGCTAAGAATGCTCAAACAAAATAGAAGTCAGACATGCTTTTATCTAATTATAGGCGGTTGGATGAAAAGGTTTGTGCATGTTTGGGCATCCAGAAGAGGAAGGTCATGAAAGACAGGCTGAAGTGAACTGCATTGTCTCTAAATCTTTTTGTGATAAATCTAAGTTCAAATCCCGTTCTATCTGTTTCCTCACATTTCATCATGTTTTTCAATGGAAAATAATGTTGAGGTTTCTTTATGGTTTGGTTCATCAAGAGAAATGTGCATATGCTGCAAAAAAAATATCCATCGTCAAGTCATTGAGTCTCATCTTCACTCTTCCGGTGGGATGAGATAATCCCACTTGTTTCCAGTGCAGTCTGATTTGTCCCAGGAATTTTTATGGGAACAAGTTTGAATATGTTGAAACAAGGCAGAATGAGGCAGATCAGCCCACTGGGATCAAGAAAATGACACTTGATTCAAGAAAATTCTGGAAGAAAGTGGGATTATCTAATCCCACTGTCAGATTTTTAAAGAAACACAAGATTTGAACACTGAATATTCGACTGAATGTTTTTTTTCCTTGCACTTAACGGCAGAATTTGACACCTGATATTTTTATTTAGACTGACAAAAGAAGTTTTTTTAATGTAAGAATTTGGCCTCCTGCAGCTTTAAAGACAAAATGTGATCGTATCTCATTTGTTGCAGAGCCAACTGCTTTTTTTTTTTTTTTTTTTTTTTTTTTTATTCCCTCCTCACGTCTCTGAACTTCCCTCAGACCTGTCTCCCTCTGCCCCGGGGAGACACCGTACACTCTTCACACTTCCTCACACTCCTAAACCTCTGCAGGAGATTATGAGTCCCACGAAGATTCTTCAGTGTTTTAACTGGAACGTTGAGTCTATTTAGGCTTTTGGGACCGATGCGTTCTGTCTGCTACATCCTATTGTAGTCCCTCATGGTCCACTTTCCCATGGATATCTGACACGCATTTCCCTCCTGTGTCTCCCTCTCTGTCCATCTGTCTGTCTCTCTCTCACACACACACACACACACACACATACAGCACACTGGCAACATCCTCTTCTTCACATCACCAGTGACGCAGGCGTTGAATTTCCAGCGGGGTACACGTTGGAAAGTACCGACACTGTACAATAATCGTCTGTAACAAAATACACGATGGCGTGTTTCTGTGCCAGTGCCTGCAGGGCAGCGAAACATTACTGTGTCCCCACCAGAAGAGGGGGAGGGGGGCAGGGGGGGCACGAAGCCACAGCCGGACATCTGGATCATAATGAGTCTTGTTTCGGGAGCGGGGTTCCCACGTTTGCCACCTCCCATCTGTCCCGTGGAGAAGAGCCCAGGGAACAGCTGATCATTAACTCTGGCAGAGTTGTTAAAGTGAGAGTCTGGTGGTTAGTCAGGCATAAAGGTCTATGACACTCAAATTCTTGTGGCAACTAGTAACTCGTTAACAGGCAATCAACTCTTGAAATGTGTAAATTTGTAATCCTGATTTAGTTTTTAAAATTGGAATGTCATTTCTTCCTACTGGTTAATTTGTTGATCATTTTGGTAAAACAAAATTGAGTATGTTGGAGTCTGGCTCGCTGTTTTAAAGATGTTTTAAGACATTGATCAGAATTAGGATCATAATCAGATTTATTGGCGATGTTTTCGTGTCTTCTCTTTTCTTTGCACTTTTCTTCTTTTGCATTTAGCCACATGATAAATGTCAAATTAAGGCTCATAAACTGATTTTATTTGGAGTGCAGCCTCCATCATAGTATTTCGTTTTGACCCCAAAAGCTAGAATTCATTCACTCCAAGGTTAAATCTGATGAAGCACCCAACCAGTTTGAACCCCAGATTGACTGAGAAAAGTGAATGAAACTGTTCATGGGCGCTTCAGCTGCTTAATAGACAAGAGTAAAAGACTGTAGTTGGATGCGGCGAAGCTCCCAGATGTGAATATGAGTAATGTTGTGATCTGGGGTGTTGCATAAAGGTTAAAAAATAAAAGTCAGGCCACTGAGTGAGTTTAAAGAGGGATTCCCTTATCACTTCATATGTTGAAATTTAGGTTTCATCATATTTTTACCCACCTGAGTTCGGGCCACAGCTGGATCAGCTGTGACCGTGTGAGATTATCCAGTAGCAGGTGCCTTCAGTGGGAAGTTGACCACCCGGTTTGACCTTTTCTGTCTCAAATTAGCTGAAATCCTGGAGAATCCATGCTAATCTGAGGCTGATATGAATGAGTAGATCACCA
>OMLF01042448.1:9228-24679 GCA_900302615.1 Holocentrus rufus | reverse complement strand
AATCCTAATCCGGTGGTTCACAACTGGCGGGTCACGGTCCAAAAGTGGAGTGCAGGTCGATTCTGAGTGGACCACAGGCATGCCGCTCTACTTTGTCAAAAAAGTGAAACTATTTTGAAGTGCAGATATCCAGTACAGTGCTTTGATCCTGCTGTTTCCCCTCGTTATATTTTTTGAATATCTTTTAATAAATATTCAATAAGATATATAACTATAAACTATTAAGAATACAAAAACATGGTGCAAAAAATGCAATACACATATATAAATACATTCATGTACTATGAAAGGCAAAATCTATTAAAAAAAAATGTTAAATTGCTAATTCAATCTGTGTAATTGACCATAAAAAAATAATAAATGCATGCAGCATTTGAATGTGTGCTCTCGTTTAGATGAGATTCTGCTGTTTCCAACAAATAAGATTTGCATCTTTGTTGGCCAAAGTAGCAATTCTGCAGTATATTTTTGAAAGAAATAAAGGGAATTTTGAAAGAAATTAAGGAATTTTCTTTTGAGAGGGTTAACAGTGCATGAAAGCATTATAGATTACCGCACTTTTCATTTTGTGAAAACAAATTGATTGGCTCTTAAGTAAGCCGATATGTGAACCATGACTTCATGACTAATGACGAAAGTGTTCACTGAGGCTAGACCAGTTGAGAATCACTGGCCGTCCCATCACAGCACAGGATGAGGTCTGTGTCTCCTGCTGACGACACACTGGTGGATTTCCTCCCATGTTGAGTGAAGCATGGCACTCGACATGGAGTTGTGGGCATGTTGGTGGAGGTTGATTGTTCTGGTTTCTGCAGCTTCAGCACATGTTGATCCAAACATTTCATCATGGATCTTCCTTGGAGAAGCTGGTCCTGCACTCACTGCCAGCCGATGCTCTTTCCTGGGTTTTTCTGTGCACTTTTTAACCCTTTATTTATCCTTAGACAATAGGTTGCAATATTTTAAAATGGTTTTAAAATTTAGAGGCAAAGTATCAATGTACTGTAACATGATGCTATGATCTCCACTATTATCAAGGCATTTCTTTCTTGGTATTATTTCCCTTTCTTTTGTACTAAAACACTTTAATCAATACAAATTAATAAATATACAATAAAGCACACTAATAAATAATAGATTTACTTGAAGCTTGATGGAAAACTCATAAAATATGTGTTATACAATAGCGCCCTCTGCAGAATATATTGCTGCATTGCTTCCACTGACAAACCAGATGCCTGTAAACTCCACTAGGTGGAGCGAAAACCAGCTGGGAGAAAAGAAGCCAAACTGTAGTTGAAATACAACCACATTCACCACATATCCACATCAATACTGATTAGATCAAAAGAGCTCCTTTTGCATTTTACCCAGTTTCTTTGATTTCAGACTTCTGTTTCCTTGTGCTGTTGTGAACTTCTTGTTGGCGGTGGTGATTGAAATGATGATGCTAATGTTCCTCTCTTGATCGCTGTGAGCAGGCTTAAGCACAGACAGAGACAAACTGGTGCTCGGTGCATTGAAAGACATCCCCTTTATCATTAAATTAAAAGGATATTTGTGAAGTCATAGTCATATTATTATTCATAATATTTTGCAGCACGTAATGAGTATTGTGATCTGATACTTCATCATGTTTCTGTTTTACTATTTGCTTTGGAATTAAAATGTAAAATCCAAAAGATAGTTACAATAATGTTTTATAAACATCAAAATCAACTGTATTTATTATTTTATTCAGTCACTGTTCTCATAAAAAAAAATATATAAATATTACGTTTCCTTTTATTAACAGCCTTGAAATATCAGTATTGTACTGTTAGTTTTTCTGACAGATTTCCTGCCCATGTGCCTCAAACAAACTTGACTAAGCTGCACCACAGACCTGTTCACAGCCTTGGCCATTAAAGGGACATTTCATCACAGTATTTACTCATTTATATTTCCTGTAACATTATACAGTGCTGAAGTGTATGGTCCTTAACTTTGTAGCATGTAGTAATGTCAAGTTATAGTCAAGAGATTGTAGAAGAGTTTGGTATCCATACAAAAACATGAAAAAGGCTGTTCTTAAAGTGAATCCAAAGCAGTCAACTCTGGTATTAAAAAAAAAAATGAAGATAATGGCTCTTTTTGATTTATTATTGAATCCTGTAATGACATTATTGTAGCAGGCAGTGTGACATGCACAACATGAAGTAGGCTCCTCCAAAATCCTCCATGTTGGGAGTTCTTTAACTGTGACAACATGTTTAATTTTCCACGTGGTCGTCCTCCAGGTCCCACTGGTGCCAAAGGTGAGAAAGGTGACAAAGGAGAGAGAGGCATCACAGGTGACAGAGGCCCCGCAGGGCCCAAGGGAGATTCTGGTTCCAGCTCTGGCTCCGGTTTCTCCTCACAAGGTGGAGCAGGAGGACAGAAGGTACAACGTCTTTGTCTGGTTTTGTGAATGTGGATTTGTATTGAGTTACATGAACTACAATTGAAATATAACAGGCCTAATAGTTTGTTTTATTTTCTTATTTCAGGGCGAAAAAGGTGCAAAGGTATGTTAATAAGACAGCTAAAGGCACTTTCACACCAAAATAAATATGTTGAAACAAGGCAGATCAGCCCACTAGACTTGTTAATTCCCTCCTGTACCTCACCAGGGCAGCTCAGGGTTCGGTTACCCCGGGAACAAAGGGGACCGTGGGCCTCCGGGGCCTCCTGGACCCCCCGGGCCTACAGGACCTGCAGCCCAGGTGGTCCGACTCGGGGATGGCTCTGTTGTGCAGCAGGTGTCTGGACCGCCCGGGCCAGTGGGACCACCAGGGATTGAGGGGCCTGCAGGACCGCCAGGACCTGAGGGAGAGGCTGTGAGTAGCAGTCATGGAGCTAAATCCTGAATCCTGCAGAAATATTTTTAGATGCGAGTTACTCACCAATTGTGTGTTATCTTTCAGGGCGATCCAGGAGAGGATGGAAAACCTGTAAGTGTTTTTTAATCAATATAATGAGATATTTATATTAAAGAATATATAGTTGCTGCCTCTTGTAAAGAGCTGTAAAATCAGTAATTTTGGTTTTTGGCATCCATTCCCAGGGTCCTGCTGGGCCGCGAGGCTTCCCAGGAACACCAGGAAGTGCTGGCGTCAAAGGAGAGAAGGTACAGCACATTATCATCTGCAAAAATGTGATAACTTCAATCTTTTTGATAAATTAATGTAATTCACTTTATGTGGACCAGAGCATCTTATGATTCAAAACATCTGAGAAATGAAGGCATCTCAAAACAGAAAAGCTCAATACATATGGTTGTTTTTAATTTCTTATGATCAGAATGATTTGTGAAGACTGATAATGTGACCTGTGAATCTCTTTAGGGAGACCGTGGAGAGGGACAGCCAGGACCCCGGGGTCCTCCAGGCCCACCTGGACCTCCTGGACCTGGCACTGGTGACCGTCCGGTATGTCCGCTCAGCAAACACACTTTTCTGTCAGCTGCTGATGTTTTTTAAGGCACAAGTGTCAGTTTCTTTTGTTTATTATTGTCTCTTTAGACATTTGTTGACATGGAGGGCTCAGGCTTCCCAGATATGGACAAATTACGGGTATGTTGATGATCATACAAAAATTATACATAAAGTTTTATGACAATCAAAAAGGAAAAAAATACAGAACTGACCGATTTTGTACAAACAAATCATATTTTGTTTGGCTGTCCAGGGTCTCCCAGGTCCCCCAGGCCCCCCTGGACCTCCTGGGCTCCCTGGTAGGTCAGTGGCACTGGGAGCCAGCGGTCCCGTAGCCTTCGGACCTCCTGGACCACCAGGACAGGATGGAGCCCCCGGTCTACCAGTAAGTATCTCTTTGTTTTACTGTAACATTGTTTCATATCATAAAAATGCATTACAGGCTGTCTCACTGATTATCTGAATAAATACGTCTGCATGTTTCAGGGGCCCCCAGGTCCGCCTGGCCCACCTGGCCAGTCTGGACTCAGAGGAGAGAAGGTGAGAATGCTCTCTGGCCTTGATGGTGGAAATGCACAATCTGATTGTGTTCTATTAGTTCAGGCTTGGTCTTGCTTGTGAGTCCTGTTGAAGGAAAGATAAGTATCTGATGTTTTTCCTCATGTGTTTTCTTCGATCCCTTCCAATCTTCAGGGTGACTGTGGTGATCTTGGTCTTCCAGGAGCAGCAGGGGAAAAGGTGAGTTGTCGGATTTTCTCTAAGCAGTTAATGTAAGCCCAAAACCTTTAAAAAAAAATTGTTCCTTGAAGTAAAATGAAAACTGACATATGTGGCTGGTTAAAACCCGATAGATTTTCTCCTCTGTGTCTTGCCTTCTTCTAGCAAGACTCAGAGGGCTCCAGTATTTTCACCGGGCTACTGTCTTACTTTACTCCTACCTCTCCGGCGTGTAACGGGTCGCAGGTACTGGGTCTCTGCTTTGGTGATTCCACTTTCCAGCAGCTTCCATTTCCCAGCTGACCGTATCTGTTCATCAAACCTGACTTGAATGAAAATCCAGGTTTTCACACCTGAGTTATTTCTTTCACTCGCTTACCTTCTTAAACCTCTTAACAGTCTGAAGCTAATCACTATGAACACCTTTTGAACTATTTCAGATGCCGATCTTCAACTTCTCCTGTCGTCACTTTCTTGTTTGACATCTTTATTTGCAAAGAAATCACTTAACTCTCCCTCACTTCCTCTGTGCACATCCCAGGCTTATCTTAAATCCACTTTCCTCGTTCATCCTGCTTCACTGCTGCAGCAATGAACGTCATCTGATGATCTACTAACACCAGGAGTGTTTAATTTGATGCAAACTCTTTAAAAGGACATACTGTCACAACAATGCACACGGCCTTTGTGAGAGTATAGTTCAGCAGAGAGCCACATATCCTCTAACACTCACATGCTTTTCCTCCACACCTCAGGGTGCACAGGGTAGTCCAGGAGTGCCAGGTCAGCCTGGGGAAGGTGGGCTTGCAGGGCTTCCGGGTCCCATGGGACCTGTCGGGCCCCCAGGCCCCCCCGGGCCACCAGGACCACCATATCGTGTTGGCTATGTAAGTATGGGACAAACACAGGATGCAGTCACACCAAGTTTGATTTGAACCCTGGTTAGTTTGGTTTGTTTGGGCAGAACAGTGCCAACTGAACGCCTAAAAATGTTCAGAGGACAAAATTTCTCATGTGATCCCATTTGAATCAGACGCTCTTTCTCTACAAATTCCAGCAGGCCTGACCACTCCCTTGTGTTTACTGCCACATAATGGCTTCCAATTGATGTTATTGAGTCATATCACTCTCCTACCACTGGGGGGCAGTAATGGTAATGTTTAGTGATCTGGCCACCATTACACCTCAGTGAAGAAGAAGCAGTGTTGAACAGGTGTACTGATGGGTGCTGTGTTTGTAACGACCGCATTGGAAGTGCTGTGCACAATGCCAGTGCTCATTTGTTGTTGTTTTTTTTAACTTTATGAGTGAAAATCACTTGACTGACCTCAACACCAAGCAAAGTAAATTGTATCAAAGAACACAAATAAATGCATCATGTCGAGCTAAAGCTACAGACACTGAAATAACAGTTTTGACTCCTGCTGCTGCCAAGATCTCTAGCTTGCTGAGGTAAGAGGTTATCAAAACTGTCTGATAAACAGGCTGCTCATGAATCCGAGTTTACAAACTGCTTCACTTGAAATTTCGCAGTGTGAATCTGAACTAACAAAATTCCAACAAACTTTTCTACTCTGGGTTGGAGCTTGGATGGCTGGATGTTTTATTGTTTGGTTTGTACGGAGCCATTTACAGCCTCTCTGCTCCTTTTTCCAACAGGGTGACGACGAGGAATCTGCAGTGATCAACGGCCAGCCTGGACTCAGAGGCCCACCAGGACCACAGGTACCCCGTCACTGCCATTCCTGCACCCATAGGTAACACTTTTCATCACAGTAGACACACTACCTCATGCTTTCTTTTTGTTGTGTCTTCCAGGGTCCACCTGGTATTGCAGGCTTACCAGTAAGTATTGTCGCCGGTTAAGAGCTAGCCTGGTTTCAGGTTTTTTTGAGTGGACTCTTTCTCAATCAAGCATTTCTGTCTTTCTGTTTTTATTGTATAGCTGATGGTTTTATCAATCAATTATTAATTCTAAATGCTATGCAAATGCAGTTTATTGTTACTGGTATCGGTAGTAGTATTAGTACTGTTAGCATATGTAGTAGTTCTAGTAGTAGTTTTAGTTATAGTATAAGAGTATTCATTTTGTCTGTATTAGTGGTTGTCTTCTTCATGAAGACAAGCTGAGGTCATAGTTTGCCCTTCTTTTTATTTACCACTCCATCGCTGATTGTAATTATTAGTAATTTTTAGCATTGTGGTTTGTAGGGGAAGCCAGGGTTCCCAGGCATCCCTGGGGACAAAGGATCAGAGGGACCCCGAGGCCCACCAGGGCCGCCAGGCGTGGACGGGCTCCCCGGGAAATGGGTAAGAAGCCGAATGAGCTCAGTTGTATACAGTGTAATCATGTAAAGCACCATTATGCTCCTGACTGTAGTCTAATAATGATATATCATATTTCAGTATCACATTAATTTCTCTTGATGGCACTGAGAATGCTTCATGTTCTTTTTTTAGGGTGAAAAGGGAGATAGAGGAGATAAAGGAGAGACGGTAAGGTTTCTGCTTTCTTTAAAACAGTTTGTGCAATCATTTTGCAATCATATTATCATACAATTGTTATATTGCAAAAAAAATCGTAATCGTAACTGATTTAGTCTCATGTTTTCTATCATGTTGTAAAATTAAATTTTTCTGAAAGCAAGAGAACATGAGTCAATATCTGAACTTACTTCATCCCTGTGGCAGATTATTTTTGTTTCAGGAAAAATAAGATGTGAAGATTCAGTTCTCAGACACCTTTGATTGGATCTGGTCAAAACCAAAAGCATGTTAGAAGGAAACTAAAGGGATTTTAACACTTAATATGAGACAAAATGACTTGTTAAGATGGAGATTCACAGATCAAAACAAGGCAACATATTTGCCACTGATTCACTTTGAGGGAGGCTGCAGTTTGTATATTTATGGTCGTCTTGTTCCTTTGTCCTGTTTATCTTTTTTCTATTTTTCATGTAGGGTTCGCCAGGGCGGGACGGCGGGCCACCCGGACCACCAGGGCCTCCCGGACCTCCAGGACAGATCGTCTACCAGCCAGGAGGCGATGTGAGTCGGAGGTCACAGAAACGCACCAACCCTGCTCACACTGACACAGATAATAACCCACATGTGACTCCATCACTCACTTACTAAATTAGAACTTAAATTTCCGTTTTGCTCGTTTTCACTAACAATCACTGACGTGCTTGATGGTTGATTCACTTCCCTACTAACTGCCCTAACTTTGTCTTGCTGTAGTATAACGACGTTTTTTGGAACGAAGGGTGGGAGGTGAGTGAACACACCCTTTGGTCCCCTAACCGCCCTCACCATAAACCTCACTCTGCCACAAGTTATTTTATATCTGTAGGACATTCATGTTATTTCGATGCTTTATGATCTCTCTTCTCTTCTCCAGGGAAACACTGGTGTTCCAGGTCGAGCAGGATTGCCGGTGTGTATCACTGTCACACAATTCATTTCCAAATGTTTCTAACAAAACATTAGAGGGGAATTAAACATGTGTTTTGATTTAGGGACCTATGGGACTAAAGGGTGACAAAGGGGAAGCAGGACCTCCAGGATATGCACCTAAGGTAGATTAAAGCTTTTTTTTTAATTATTATTAATTCATGGTGAATTTCACACTGAAAGAACACATATTCATCATTTTATCATTCATCATAAATAAGTAAAGTTTATCAACATATACTGGACATATGCGTATCTGTTTGTGTAAAGCTTGTAATATACGTTATATATGATGATGGGATGCAGTATATATTGCCATCACTCTGTCATTCAGCATTTTTGCAATATAGGAGTAGAAGATCTCTTTCCATCCACGGTGACTGAATGAAGGAGGGAAGTGTTCCTGTACTCTGCTGTAACTTGCAAAACTTACAGATTTTACTGACAAAATAAATGCAAAGTTTCTGTTAGGGACTGAGGCTCCTGATCACATTTCATTCTCCATAAAATCTGGAAGTTACAGCAGTGTGCAGGATGTCTTCCTCTCTTCATTTTGTCTATTTTTGCTCATCATTTTTTCTTTTTTCTTTTTACCTCATATGGTAACTATACTGTTTCCATGTTTTATGTTCAGGGACAGAAAGGAGAGCCTGGTGTCATCATGGATTCTGATGGGCGACCTCTGTACCTGGGTGGTCTGGCAGGACAGCCGGTAAAGACCTGAATGAATGTCTCCTTAGTTACCAAATAACCTCATAGGGCTGGAGAACAAAAATGTCATCACGCTAAAAAATTATTATATCTGTCTATCACTAGTTATCTTGATATATAGCAATTATAATGTCATATTCAAGAGACTGTGCATGCATGCAGTGTGTGTCTCCTCACCTGCAACCAACTCAATTCTTGCCACATGATCGGCTGTTTGTCATTTGTGTGCCTGTTTTTCCATATTATATAGTAAACTTATATAATTATGTTCATATTTATCAAATTTTATTAAGTATTTTTTAAATTTATGTGGAGGAAGAATATGGATGCATTTAATTTTACATCCTATCTCAAATGGTGCAGCATCCTGCACATCACCTCTCCTTTACTCACTCAAATTGCTGTCAAAAACTTTATTTGGCACTCCTTCTTATGCGATCACTCTGTGCTCACAGGAATAATGTCCAGGCACAATGTTGCTGTAAAAGTCACAATATGTCTTTGTATGTTTATAGGGAGAGCAAGGACCTCCTGGCCCTGTGGGACCTCCTGTAAGTACCATGATCCCATGTGTGTTGAAAGTGTTGCATTCATATTCAACAAGCTAATGTCTTAATATTAACAAAACATGGACCTTTTGTTTTCCTAGGGTACCTTTGGTCCTCCGGGCCCTAAGGGAGAGTTCGGTCTTCCAGGTAGACCGGTGAGTCAGTTTCATCTATCCAGACATCCAGACTAACTTTCAGTCGTCGCTGCAAATTAAACATGAGTCTGAATGTGATGTGTGTTTTATGTCAGGGTCGACCTGGACTGAATGGAGTCAAAGGAGAGAAGGGAGATTCAGGCACTGGAGCTGGATATGGATACCCAGTGAGTTTCACACACGGCGCACATCAGTTATCACTGCTTGAATGATCAGTCTGTCAAAATGCATAGTTGAACACACAGTAATCAATAATCTATATTCCTTGTATACCAGGGTCCCCCGGGTCCACCAGGTCCACCAGGCCCCCCTGGACCTCCTGTTCCCCTCGACAGGTTCAGTGTGAGTGAACACAAGACAAATTCGCCATACTGTGCAGATAGTTAAATAAACAAAATTGATAAAGCAGATGTGAATTGAATTTTAATAGATGAAAAATTACAGTATAAATAAGGTAAAATGAAACTTTGTAGTCCCTGTGTACAATTTGGTTGTTACAGAGGCAGAAACAATTAAACAAAGCAATAAAATATTATATTAACAGTTGGGATTATGTATATATTTTTCCCTAATATTTTTTCCCTTTGATTCCAGGGATATGATGAATTCTCCAGATATTATCCCAGTAAGTTAACTTTATATTCTGGCAAGAATAAAAGGATAAAAATAATACAGAATGCATAAGTTAATATGCTGTTCCTGTTCCTGTCTGTTACAGATGCTAAAGGAGAGAAAGGTGATCGGGGAGTACCAGGGATACCTGGGATACCAGGTAGTGAAGCATTTCCATGATCAATTCTGTAAAAAAACAAAATGCTAAGAAATTATTTTTAGCATGAGAAAATGTCTTAGAAATGTGCTTTTAAACAAATTCAAAGCAGTTTATTTGTTTTCTGTTCCAGGTCTGTCCTCAAGCTTTGACATTTACACTTTCAAGGTGAGTCTCAACTCTTTAACAAAATGCTTTCACTACAGTATCAGGATTAGGGATGGGTATTGAAAAGATTTTATTGATACCAATACCATTATGGATCCGATTCTTTATCAGTTCCCTTATCAATGCCTCCTGTGAATTTTCAGTGTACAAAAAGTAGACTTGAGGTTTTGTGTGAACAACATTTTATGGAGTTTAAAAGTAAATGAATATGAAATTGGTCACTGGATATCTTTGGACGTAAATAAAAATATCAGGACAAACTCAACAGTTCTTGTTTAATAATTAATTGGATACACAAATATGTAGCCAAAAGTGCTGAGAGCGAGGGCAGTGTGTCCTTTTTCTGCCATCACCAGAGAGCAGGGTTAGCAGACACAGAGATTGGAGGTAGACCTCTGTACAGCTGGACCCAGTGTTTCCCATTAATTACTCTTGCGGCCCGCCACAGTCTAATTTGTCCCACCACAGTTTCATAATGAAACGAAATATTTTGGACGAGGATGGACGTAAGGTCCGGCCACTCAGGCATAATGTAAAGAATTGATAAGGGAATTGTTAAGCATAAAGGCAAATAATGTCGATGGATTGAACCATTTCTAATCGATACTTAACAGGAACCGGTTATCGATACCCATCCCTAATCAGAATTATTTTAAACCAGAGAGGCTGAGAAATTACAACAGTCATGCTGCAGCCAATGGGAAGATCAGTTTTATTCTCAAAAAATTGACCTGATGTCTTCTTGGATCACTTTTTTTGCAGTTGGGTCTTTTATGGTTCCATATCTGTTCTTGCTCTTGTTTTATGGTCTCTGTTTCTTCCTCCCTCCCTCCCATTCAGAATGAGTTAAAAGGAGAGCAAGGCAGTCCGGGCTTGAAGGGAGAGAAGGGAGAGCCAGGCGGAGGATATTATGACCCCCGTTATGGAGGCAGTGGAATCGGAGCCCCAGGAGTTCCAGGACCTCCAGTAAGATCACTATTTCAAAAAAAAAAAAGAATAAAGCAACAAAGACTTAAAACCAAGGATTAAAATGGGTGAAATTTTGTAGGTCAATGTATTCAAGTAAAACATACTTTAGTTGTAAAGCATGTTGTTTTCCTACAGTCATTTTATCAGTCAGTTTTCCAAAATCCACACCTGTGAAAGAGGAATTACTGTCCTTGTCCCATCAGGGCCCTCCAGGCGACTCCATTGTTGGCCCTCCAGGCCCCGAGGGGCCACCTGGGCCCCCAGGACGAGGCTATCCTGGGCACCCAGGGAATCCTGGAGCCCCAGGGCCGCCGGGACCTCCAGGATCTGCCCTGCCTGGTGCCTACAGGGGCACACAGAGTAAGTGAAGTTCAACAGACAAATTCAAGATGATGTATAATCATTGTAGTCTGCCTGATTGATCTCTGATTGGTCCCTTTTATTTGCCAGCAATCAGTATTCCAGGACCACCAGGACCACCTGGAGCTCCTGGGTTACCTGGACAGTCCTCAGGGGTGAGTTTTTTTACACTGCCCACGATCTCATCAGTGTTTCATTTTTCTGTATTTATATCTCACACCCACTGTTAAAATGGTGCCTAAGTGTTTATCGAGTGTATCAAGTTAATTATTATTGCTTTATTAGACTGATGTATATAAATGACACATTAATCAGTCCAGAGTTGATAGCTAATTGGTTGCACTTTATTTTACGGTACACTAATTAGATATTTAATTAGGTACATACTTTGTGTCAGATTGGACAGAAATTAGAAATATGTCCCAAATTAAATGGTAAACTAATACAATTATATTCTAATTAGACCAAACTCTGGACTAATAATAAACCGTATACAATATCAGATCCAAAGTATACTACAAAAAGACATTCTACCCAAATTAGGCATCGTACTACCAAATATAATTACACGCCACATTTAATGCGACCAACATAGCGTATGGGCCTCTGATATTTAAACAACACAATATATATTTAGACATAGCTTTTAGAGTAGAGTAGAGTAGAACTTTATTGATCCCCCGAAGGAGAAATTCAGGTACGCAGCAGCATAAGTGAAATAACAGAGATTACAAAAGTTACAACCAAGTAACTTACAGGGCAGAATAAATTAGAAGCAGTATGTATACGTATGAATATGGTACATGTGCATGAAAAATATTATATTGACAAGACAACACACTGAGCGCTAGGAGGACAGGGTATTTATTATTACTAACAGGTGCATCAACTACTGAAAATAGTGAACCAGGATTTCATCACCAGCTTTGTTTGCTTTGAATGTAAAAATATAAACCGTGTGTGTTTGTGTGTGAAGGTGACAGTGTTCAGGTCCTATGACACCATGACGGCCACAGCTAGAAGACAAGCTGAGGGGACCCTGGTGTACATTATAGACCAAACCGATCTCTACCTACGAGTCCGAGATGGAGTCCGCCAAGTCCAGGTGAAACACGCAATACAACGATATTTCATGCATGTGCAAATTTGCTAGAGTTTGCAAAATAATACAGTTTCTCTGCTTGACTTTACAGCTTGGGAACTACATTGCTTTGCCCAGTGAAGAGGTGAGTTTTGAGAACGTTCCTTTTGAGGCAGTTGGGGTGAATTTTAGTGCAACAAATAGCAGACCTGGATTTTTTTTTTTTACGATTTGCAGGGTAATGAGGTTGCAGCTGTGGAGCCTCCACCAGTCGTCCACTATTCCCCGGATCACCCCTCCAACACAGATGACTCTCAAAGACCCGTCCAGCCAGACAACGGATATCCATCGCAGCCCGAGCCGCATCATCCGACACAAACAGACCCTAGATACCCACCGCAACCTGATCACCGGTACCCATCACCACCCGATCCCCGGTATCCAACGCAACCTGATCCCAGATACCCATCCCACCCTGACCCTCGATACACATCACAACCAGACCCACGGTACCCAGCACCTACTGATCCGAGGTATCCAAGTTACTCTGATCGGTTAAACCAGCCAGACGGAAGGTATCCAGCCCAGGAACGCCCAGTCTACCCAGACGGTCGCTACCCAGTCACGCCTCAGCGAAGGCCGAGTCCCCCCGTGCCCCAGGCCCCGGTCCATCGCCACACCTCAGGTCCAGGGGTAAGAACAGCAACCAGGAGGCCAATTTGTCCAGTGCAGCTTTAATGTTAAAATGCTCAGGGGTCATTTAACTTGGTCATCGTGTTGTTCTGTTCCTCCACAGCTGCACCTGATCGCCCTGAACAGTCCACAGACGGGCTCAATGAAAGGCATCCGCGGGGCAGATTACCTGTGCTTCACCCAGGCCAAAGCTATTGGGATGCAAGGGACGTTCCGGGCCTTCCTGTCCTCCAAGCTGCAGGATCTCCACAGCATCGTCCGCAGGACTGACCGGGACCGTTGGCCAATAGTCAACCTGAAGGTACCCTTCAAGGGTTTATCAGATGTTTAATGAGCACATAACCTCAATATAATATACAAGCCTTGATGTAAGACTTAATTCCAAATTATGAAAATGGCTGTGCTCCAGATATGTTGCCATGATGGTGTTTTCTTGTCACTCCCCAACTAACAACACTCTTCTTGCTCAGGATGAAGTTCTGTTTGACAGCTGGGACGCCATCTTCAGTGAGGGCAGAATGAAGGACAATGTGCCCATCTACTCCTTCGATGGCAAAGACATCCTCAGTGACAACACATGGTGAGTCAAACTATACACACACAAGCCTTTTGCAGCAGTATTGGATGCTTTGGCATCCTACGAGTTACGTTCTTATGCAGCTAATTTTGCGTTACCAACTACCGTTGTTGCAAACACTTTATCAATCTCATTACTCCTAAATTGGGTATTAAATCTTGTAAGCTTGAGTGATATTTTTTCTGTTAGGTTTACTTGCATCGTTTCTGTATTGAGTTGCTTTGTTTTTCTTTTGAATGTGCACAGAATTTCAGTTTGTCTCCAGTGATGAGGCCGATAGACATCGATTATGCCTAAGAGATATCACATGCATTGATTTCAGTGATTATTGTTTTGCATTGTCTGTTCATTTCTTCATATCAGAAACTACAGCGACCTCAGGTGTGTTCACATGTACATAGCACCTTCATCCTTAAAATGCATTAGCTGCTGCAACATTTCTAAGCACACAGGGGCAGTTTAGCACTCTTCTTACAAAAGTTAAAAAGCCTTTATAAAGGCTCCTTAAATATTTTTATTATAGCTTCACTAAACTGCCACTGTGTGCTTAGAAATGTTGGTATTTGCAGCTGCACAATAAGCTAATACATTAAGGATGAAGGTGCTATGTACATGTGAACACACCTGAGGTCACTGTAGTCTCTGGGTAAGGCTATGAAGAAATGAACAGACCTTACAAAACAATCAATGCATTGCATGTTATATACCTGATATATCTTCGTTATAATCGATCTCTATCGGCCTCCAGTTGATTTCAAAGGGAATCCCTTGGTTAATCCCATGACATCACTGAAATTCTGTGCAGCTTCAAAAGAAAAACAAAGCAACTCAATATATAAACGATGTAAGGACTTGTGAGGACTTTGCGGACCACTTCAGATGTAAAATTGATTTACACAATTTTAGGTAATCAAAATACTACTTTTAATACATTTGAACGTGTGTTTTACCCCGAGGAAACACTGTACAGCTTTGTCCTGGTTGATGCTGACATGCTTGGTAGAGTAAGTTCCCAAGTTAAACCAACAACCTGCCTTTTAGACCCGATCCCAACATCACTTTTTAAAACATTTTATGGATTCTTTGAAGTTGAGCTTTTAAACATTGTCAATTGTTCTCTTCAGACAGGCGTCTTCCCTGCAGCTTTTAAAACAGCTGTAGTGAAGGCCTCTTCTGAAGAAGAACAATTTGGATCCCAGCATTCTTAATAACTACAGACCAGTATCCAAATTTTAGAAAAAATTGTTTTTATTCAGCTGAATGATTTTTTAATTAACTGTTCAATCTTTGAGAAGTTTCAATCTGGTTTTAGGATGAATCACAGTACAGAGACTGCACTTTTAAAAATTGTTAATAACCTCAGGTGCAATTTGGATACACACAAGCTTTCAGTCCTTGTGCTACTGGATCTAAGCGCTGCTTTTGACACAGTAGATCACACTCTTCTTTTAAATAGACTCAGACACCTGGTTGGCCTCTCTGGCACTGTTCTTAAGTGGTTCACCTCCTATAGTTTTTTAATGTCTTAGGGGTCTTGGGCCTTCTTATCTTTCTGAATTACTTTTACCTTATGAACCCTCGCGGACCCTCAGGTCCTCCGACACCGGCATTTTATGTATTCAGTCAAAACACGAACATACGGTGATGCATCTTTCCAGTTTTATGGCCCCCGATTGTGGAATAGCCTGCCGAGAATGTTGATATTTTTAAAAATAGGCTCAAGACCCGCCTATTAGCTGCATAAGAGCGTAACTGGTAGGATCCCAAAGGCAGAGGGGGGGGAGCACGTGTGTTT
>OMLF01042442.1:0-10823 GCA_900302615.1 Holocentrus rufus | reverse complement strand
ATGTGGGTGCTGAAGTGACCAATCATAAGAGGGCCGGTGCCTCCCTTGGTGTCCGCCCCAAATTGTCAAAAGTCAGGTCGTTTCGAGCGAGCAGAGGTCTACTTCGAGAGCGTATGCCCCTCAGCGCTGGCCAAGTAGAATCTCTCGCGCGTGGCGGCAGCTTTGTGCCCTTGCTGCTTAGTTCTACACACGCAAGTGACTTTGTTTCTCGCTCGCAGCAACCTGTACAACCCCTGTATTATTGAATTTGTGCGCGAGGAGTTTTATCATGCGTGTAGCAGTTAATATCTGCGCGTGCCAATTAATGTAATTTGCTCGTGAACATGTTTTATCGTGCTCACGACATATGATATAAATATGACGCCATAATCATGGGACACTGACACTCTCCACTGAAACTAGATTGATCAAATTCTGTAAGGGGTTATGGCTCTTTTGCCTTTAAATCCATATTATCCGTTGATTTGCACAAAAAAAGAAGAAAAAAAAAATCAGCCAGTAACCTAAATTGTATACAAAGAAATTTCATGTTAAATTTCCAAGATATATTTTCCTTGAATGTGCAACAAACCCTGCAGTCTTATCTATGACTTCTAATAAAATGGCTAAAATAATAAAATAAATAAAATAAAATAATAAATAATAAACAAAATAAAATAAAAACAATAGATAGACAGAGGTCAAAGGTCAGAGCCAGGTGCATTGTTATCTCAATGCTTTCTGAGCTTCCTGTGTGAACAAAACTTCACTCTCTCTTTAAACTGACTGGGAACCCGCAGTCACAGTCCTGGCAACCATGGCAACCCGAACTCACAAGCTGAGGCCAGAAATCAGCTGCCATGGAAACCTGGACATCAAGCTGAAGGACATGAAAACCACACGACGTCCTAAGTACAAAGAGCACCGAGCCTCCAGCCATTTGAGACAAAGAGCATTCTCAACTTTATATTCATTACTGGGAAACACAGGGGGCCGACGACAAAAAATAACACACAGAAAACGTGTCAGATTTTCAGCATTGTTGCTGTTTTTAAGCACTGAGCATTTCTGCTGTTTGCATTTTCTGACAGAACGCAGCAGCTGCTTTGAACGGCCAAGTTGAAATCTGTTGGGTTTTTTTTGTTTTTGTCTGTACATAGCGCCCATCACTGTCAGTTACAGAGCAAGCAACCAATCGCAAATATTGAGAAAGAAACAGTAAAAAAATGGAGGAGAGTTAAATCACAGCGGTGTCTGATCATGCTGACCTTAATGATTTACCTATGGCTGGTAAGTAGCTGGGTGTGATGTCATGTGTCATTGCAACGGTTTTTACTCCTAAATGACGTTGGGTCCCAACTACAGTAGCACCTCTAACATCTACCAACACATCAGTATCACGTGGCTGATAAGGAGCCAGGCTCTGCCTTCAGAGCAGCTTCAGTCCAGACAGAGGGAATCCTCCAGCTGAAGGAAATCCACCTCACACGTACTGACGTTTTACGGTGACGCAATGGCGTGGCTCCAACTTGGCTCCTTGCTGGTGTGAACACAAACCGGTTCTTAGGAAGAACGGGGTTTGAACCAAGAAAGCACCGAACTAGCACTAGCTCCGAACGAGCACTAGCACCAGGTTGGTGAGAACACGGTATGTCAGCGCTCCATTTACTGGTGCTGAAAAAGCTGGTCAGCTAACTGATTAGTTGATCAGCACAATCGTTTTTCATACTTGCCATAGTTTGCTTTTGAATGGATTTGTTTTGATTCAATTCCATTTGATGGACTAGATTTGATTAGAGTTAATAATGGCCCATTTGGCCTGGAAGGGGCTTCCCTCGCTGTGATCCTTCACAGCAGTTTTACCCTTTTTTGCTTCCCTTTTTTCTTTTTTGATTAAAAACTATATATAAACCTGAGTGTTTTAAACATTTATCCAGTAAATCATCGTATGATATCAGCTTCACTAATGTTGCGAGGATGTTAAGATTTCTGTTCATATCATTATAAAATTAGTAAACACTAAATGATTGAGAAAGTAACAGACTGGTTAATTGACAATGAAGATAATCCTTAGCTGCAGGTTGAGAATGACTCATACGGCTTAGTGGGACCTGCTTGTATAGCTGCATTTGTACTTAAAAGTCCTGTTTTAGGTTTTATTTCTGTTACTTGGTCCACCTCTTGCATGGATATGCTAATAATCACTACGTTTTTATAGATTTGTTATGTCTCTGTATATTTTATTATGGTATATCATGGTATGAAGCTTGAGACGTCCCAGTACCTGCTGGGACAGCTTGTTTCTGTATGGGTATGGTATGGATTGATTGGCAAACCGACTGATTAAGACAAACACACCTGCTCACCTGTAGACTGCAGTCATTCTGGACCGCCTGCATTCCCTGCTTCCAGTAACAAGCCCACATTCCCCACAATCCTACTCCTCTGCCTTCCTCCCTCTCAAAGCACTCTGAGCTCAGTCGCGGGCAGCCCAAGGCGACTCCAGCTCGCTGCCCACGCCACTGCCATCACAATGACGCCAAAAGTCGTGCTGATTTCACAAACGGATGGGAGGAGGGAGGCGTAAATGAGACAGGCAATGACAGGAGGAGCCCTTTTGCTTTGTTGCCCAGAGCAAAAGAGAAAGACAGAGCAAGAGGGAGAAAGAGAGGGAAAAAGATGAAGGGAGAACGGAGGATTTGGGTTGAACGGGAATAGTGGCATGACAAAGAAGCCCTCTGCCCACTCTCTTCTCTCCCTTGGGGGAGCGCCAACGTGCGCACTCTTCTGAAGTTGACGAGGCTTTAATTATAATGGAGTGAAGCCTGGAAGAGCGGAGGCTAGGGGGAGGAAGTGCCCTCGCCAAACACCAAGCGCAGGTTCAGATTACAGCGGAGAGGCCAAAGGAACACACCGCCATGGATAGAGGACTGAAATCAAACATCACAAACATCCTATATATTTATATAGGATGGTTAATATGATATAGGCTTATACTAGGCTTTGACAGATACACACATTTTAAAGCGGATACTGAAACATCAGATGGCTAATCTTAAAAATCTTTGTATTTGGTCATTTCCAAGACAAAAAGTTATCAGTATTCAGTGTTTCAATGTCTCAAAAACATTTTCTGGAGGAGTTCAAAGCCTCAAACAGCATTTAGACGAACACTTCATTTAAACAGAAGAAGAAGAAGAAGAAGAAGAAGAAGATTCATGCATACTTGTGTGAAATCCGATCACAGTGTGGTATTAGAGGCTCTAATTTGAATGGTTCATGTTAAGGGCTTCCTGTTGACAACAAGTACATTATTAATTGATTTCATGTAATCAATCAAACTGCATCTTATCCATCACATCAGACAAAGATGACACTGACTTGACTAATATCTGATTTTTAAATCTGTCCAAGTGTATCAAGAAGCTACACAAGCCAGGATGAAGTATTTTCTTTGTTTTGAGAAATACCATGTAATTGTTTTCTCTTCCAACATTGCTGCCTGTCTCACAAAACCACAGCTGACCACAGTCTGAACCAACAACAGACAGTTCAGCACAGTCAGCCAAATACAACATACACACACACGCGCGCACACACGCACACACACACACACACACACACACACAGACTTGGTGATTTTTTTTTAAAAAACTGTTTGTTCCTTCTTTGTTATGAAACAACACAGATGGTGTGTTGGACCTGTGACGACAGAAACAACCGGCGACGTGAAAATATCTCAATAAATGTGAGAGCTGCTCCTACGGCCTCAACTGATTCCAGTGGTTTGTGAGTGTGTCTGTGCGTTTGATAGTGTTCATGATCAGAAGCTTTGCAAATGCATCAAAAATCTCCTACAGTGCATTTCTGTCTCCATCGTGGAGGACCACTGGAAAACTGTCTGGCAGTTAAAAAAAGAGTCTGTTTCATTTGCAAGAAAACTTCCTTTCACTTTGGTAAGTGCTTTACAGTAAAATCCATAAAAGCAATAAATACAACAAAAAAGAAAAAAGAGCAAGCATAACAGCAATCGGAAGAGACACCACAACTGATGGCAAGGGTTGACTTATCTCGCTGTCAAAGGCCAAGGAGAAGAAATACGTCTTCAGGTGGGATTTGGGCACAATTCTAACATGCAGAGCCTTCTCATAGCATCAGTGCTGCCACTGAGAAAGTATGATCACTGTTCTGTCTGAGCAAGCTAGCTTGCAGCTCAACTATTTGCTAAAAACACCACCTAACCAAGGAATGTATAAAATCAGGAACAGACATGATGTCACTGCGCAGTGTGTGAACACAAATAGACCTTTTTCACAGCAACCATTCTGATATGAAACAGCAGGTAAACACAGGTGTTACAAATGACAATAATGACGGTTCTGTTCCAATTAAAGGAATACTCCAATGTTTTGGGTATTATCACCTTTTGCAGACTTATCCAGACTGACACAAGATGTTCGATACCATTTTCACCTCTGTACGTCCACTGGTTTGGTGGTCCTGATGGTTAGCATTTCGTTTTCGGTTAGCATTATGACTTGAAGTCTATGGGAGTGAGCTGATCTAGTTCCGTCAAAGTGAAAAAATAAACCTTATAGCACCTCTGAAGCTGTCTTACTTACACAATGTATCGTGTATTTGAAATACATGTCTTGGAATTAAAAAAAAGAAAAAGAAGATATGAAGTTGGTGAACATTTGTATGCATCAGTTATAGTTCCTAACATCTATAATTCCTACCATCTAACTTCTTCTAAAACAACCATCACTGAGACTTTTAGAAACACACACAAGATCTCCAGCACGGTCACCAGAGAAGTGAGAAAACAGAGAGTTTAGCTCTGTTAGACTGTATTTGTGGAAGCCTGACAGAGTCAACAGGCGGTGATTTATCAGGTAAACACAGGAATGTGTTTTCATGTCTGCTGTAAAGTGAAACAAAGACACTGCATTAATGTAAAGCAATGAAAAAAATGATGGGGAAATACAACAGTACAATACTACCCAAAATGAAGCTTTCCTCCCATCCTAGAGCACATGTACTGTCATTTGCCCCTCATTCAGGCATATTAAAAGATGCTGTGTATGAAAACAGCTTGTGTAAAAGACCAGGCAGTGCTTCAGGCCTCTGCAGTTTTAACATTCAACACACACGGTTTGTTATTTAGGCCATGCTAGCTTAAACAGTACATTTCCTCTTTATACACTTGAAAAGAAAGTGCAGTGTGGCTGACAGCAGTGTCACTGAAAAGCAGGAAAGGCATGAAATGGGCTGGTTTGAATTTTCGGAAGTACGGCTCAAGTTACTCTCTCTTTTACTCTTCTGCATGGTAAGTAAAACGGAAATGTAATTTGTCTCCTGCGGACACTAAATCCCACAATAAGTAGTCACAATACCATGACCAATACTAATTTCTTCCAAATTTGATGTAACAGGTGTCTCTACTGGTGTACATGTTTGTACCAGTGTACTCAATATACTGATGAAGCACCCATCACTAATCAGCTGCTGAAAACACAACAAAGATAAATCAAGTAGGGATGAACATGTTTAAAAAAAATGTTACAATTTGGATATTGCACTCAATTTCAATGTTTCTTTTATTGTTAAGCCCGAAAATCAAGTTTAAAAAAAGATCCATTCATAGTTTACAGCCACATGTTGAGAACTACACTGCTGATGTGAATGTGGAGAAAACCTCACAGGAAACTGGCAGCATCAACAGGATTATATGCACACTCTGCATTTATGACCACATGTCGGGCTTGAATCACTACTAAGTTACACTTAAATCTGCTGTAAGTGATATGTTAAAATAAGTGTTAAATAGCTCTACCTTCCTTCAGCAATCACTAATATAGAGTGTTTGGTCCATAACACGGGTCTGCCAGTGCCTCCGCTCTGCAGTAAACAGAAGGTAAACATTTCTGGTATCCTTCCCACTTTATCCAATCAGGAGAGAAAACCTTTTGTTTTACATTACATTACATTTTCCCTTTCTTACTGCCTGATCTCCTTTAGTCCAAGCAAGTCTGATTGAAATCAAGGTTGACTGACTGACTGATAGCTACCACAGCTCCACAGCTTATCTGCCTGGCTATTGAACTATACATGTGTTTCCTGTTACAACTCTAACTTTAATGCAAATCTAAACGATCAGGCCCATTTACGGCTTGTTATCATTTTCATAAGAACACTAAAAGTTGAAACAGAGGGAAAACCACACTGAGAAAATCCTGTTTAATCATCTTTAATGATGCAGATTGGCAAACAAACAAATTGTTTTCATTAAAGAACTGCATTCAGCAGTCAGCTCATGTTTTTTCCCCAATCTTTATATTTATAAGAACAGCCTGCAAATCGACAGCCGGTATAAAGGGGGACTTCTGCTTGCTAGTTTTCATAAGTATTCCTTGGTATGAGTTCTGCAGGGCTGAAAGCAGGAAGCAGGAATCGGGTCAGCAGTCCGACCGAATCAATCAGTGGAGCATCACGCTTCAAAGAGTCTGAACGCTGCAATGGATCCAACTGACTCCACTAAACGCCGAGTCAGATTTGTGACCTCCAGACATTGAGAGCGGGAAGTGACTCGGTGTTGTCGCAGAGAGATGGACAGTGAGCACACTGGCAGAATAAAACTTAATCTCTTGCAGCGGATCAGCAATGTTACAGGCCAAAGGTCAAATTAAAGGAATACTCCAACATTCTGAGAAAAACACCCTTTTTCTGACTTACCCAGACTGAGACAAGATGCAGGATACCATTTTCATTTTTTACCATTCTCTGTCTGTCCTCTTATTCAGTTCCTATGGGCAGCAGCATGGGCATTTTTTAACTGATATGAATGGATCTTTTTTTAAACTTGATTTTCGGGCTTAACAATAAAAGAAACATTGAAATTGAGTGCAATATCCAAATTGTAACATTTTAGCTTACCATAAAGACTTGAAGTCTTCAGGAGTCATTAGTCTAGCTCCATCAAAGTGAAAAAATAAACCTTACAGCAACTACAAAGCTGTCTTTATTACACAATGTATCATGTATTTGAAATACATGTCCTGGATTTTTTTTTAAAAGAGAGCATTTCAGGAGAAGTTAGATGGTTAGAACTACAACCACTGAACACATGTATCCTTCCATCTGTGTTCAGCAGCTATAGTTCCTAACATCTAACTTCTTCTACACACGATACATTGATTAAATAAAACAGCTTCGGAGCTGCTGTAAGTAGGGATGTCCTGATCCGATCTCAAGGATCGGTATCCGGGCCTATCAAAGCATTTTCTAACTGATCAGTATCCGTTCTGTTGAGCAGGAGCCTAGGCCCAATCTTTTGTTTTACGTTAGTTGTAACACATGACGTAATCGAGCTAATTTGCAGCTAAAATCAAAATGTCTGCAGTGTGGAGGTCGTAACTGAAAGCAGCGCATCAGCAACTTGTAATGTCTGCAGTGCGAGCATTCACAAGGCGGTAGTAACTGAGCTGCATACAATACTACCAATTTAATACAGCAGCTGAAGAATAAGCACTAAACGCAATACAACAAGTTCACTCAGGCCAGTACCAAAGCAACAGACACTTGAGGATACGTTTAAGAGAAAAGAGAAATTTTCTCGGAACAGTAACAAGGCCAAAAAATTACAGAGACGGTTATTGAATTCATTGCTTTGGAAGACCAGCCCATCTCTGTGGTGAAGAACGCCGGTTTTCGACATCTGCTGGAGCTTTTGGTGCCACGGTATGCCCTGCCCTCTCACCATTACATTTCAGACACTATATAACTTCTAACTTTAATGTACTGTGTGTGCTGTGCAGCTCTATTATCTAGGAAAAGACAAGTATCGGATCAGAATTGAGTATCAGCAGATACTCAATTCAGTGACTCAGATCAGGATCAGGGGAAAAAAACTAAATCGGGACATCCCAAGCTGTATGGTTTATTTTTTTCAATTTGACAGAGCTAGGCTAATGACTCCTGTGGACAAGTCTTTATGCTAAGCTAACACCAAATGCTACCCACAGGAACCAAACCAGTGAACGTACAGAAGTGAAAATGGTATCGAACATCTTGTCTCAGTCTGGGTAAGTTGGAAAAAGGGTATTATCCCCAAAAGTTGGAGTATTCCTTTAAGGTCAAGAGGTTTCATCACTGTCACTGCAAGCGTTGTTGCTGTTGTTGTCAGCCATCTTGGCTCAGGCAGCAATGTCACAACTAGTCGAATTTGTCCTCCACCTGGTGCATTACATGTGCCAACATGCAGGCTGTGCACTTCCTACTTCCTTCATAGTGCATACAAAGAAATGTTCAAAATGAAAAATTAACTGGAAACACAACTTATACCTCAAGTCTGCGACTATTTTCAGTCTTATTTTTTGCAAGGAATATCTGTTTTTTCTAAATTTGTATATTCATATTGTGATTTTTTGTACAATAAAATACAAATCTGAATTGGAAAAAAAAACAGCCTTTCCCCATCCACCTGTCTCTGCCAAGTCACTGAAAGAGCAGAGCAGACATGGAGCTGCTCCCAGTCTTTCGGTGATCTGCATTGTGCTGAGAGCAGCCAGGCCGTCCCAGGCAGAGTCAGCCTGAGCAGAGTGTGTGTTTCACTGGGCGTCCTGCCAGGTTTTTCCCCTGACAGGACGGAGCTCGGTGGCAGTGCTGAGGCGTGGCGCAGGGCGGTGCTGACGCCACGTGGAAAAACAAGCAGGTGTGCATGCCTTTCCTTATAAAGACAGCAGGAGAAGAACAACAAAAAGAAAGAGAGAGAGGAAGGCAAAGAGCGAGCAAGGTGGTCCGACTGGGTTTCAGGTCTGTGCCGAGGTCCACTGTGTAGGAGCGCCAACGTGGAAAGAAACGTGGCAGTTGGAGCACGTTCAGGTGGTTGCGTAAGACTCTGGGTTTTGTTCTTGTTCTAATGCATGTAAGTTCCCACTGCAGAGGCCTGGACCTGCAAGGTTCACGCACAACGGCAAACCTGCACAGCTGCTGATTGCCTGTGAGGTTTGGACTGCATGGGCTCTACACGAGATGATGGGGAAGATGCTGTGTTCACCTGTGTTGGCACAATAGACTGTATATAAAGATGGACGACGTGTCTCCACTTCCTCCCACTGTATAAAAGTGAAGCCAAAATATCGCGTTTACGAGCGCTGCCGTCTTCCCCATTTGGAGCCAGAGTCTACGCAGTAGAGATCGGGGAATACGAAGGTCCCGCCCATATCTCCTGACTGAATCGCAAGCACACGCCTCCTGAAGTTTTGAGCTAGCCTAGCGGCTCCGATCTTAACCGTCATTGCTGCTGGTTGTACTACGACTGAAGGCTTGTTGATAAGATAGATAAGACAACTAAAAGTCAAGGTTATGGAAAGTTAGCATTCATGTCCTCTCTACATTCTCACATACACTTCCCAAGCAGAAGTCCACAGGTGCCGGCTCCGCGACAGCTTCACTCAGAGCAGCTGTCAATCACAGATGTCACATCCCCTTTTTATAGCATCAAATAACTAATGAAAACCAAACTGATCAGAAAAATGAACACTTGAACATGCATCAGCATGATATGAACTACCTGAAATGACAGGAAACATCTTTGGGAAAAATTCATTTGACGTGTTGTTTGATTTTTTTAGTTTGGCCCATGTCCCATCCGCTAACATGGAGGGGGCGGGGTTTATGACCTATACTGCAGCCAGCCACCAGGGGGCGATCGAGACGTTTTGGCTTCACTTTTGGGGAGCTGTCACGTCGTCCATCTTTATATACAGTCTATGGTTGGCACACACACACACAAACACAAGGGGAAATGCACTCTGACACGAGCACACACATATTTGTAGGACAGTTCATTCATTGATCCATACAAAGTGACTTTGCCTCAGCAGTTCCTCCATGTTGGTTCTGGTTTTGTCCTTTACTTCCAAGGATGAGACGATATACTGTATCAAGATTCAATAAAACACAATACGAAAATGCGACGATATGTATCATGGGTCAGAAAAATGAATGGTGATATCAGCTTTATTCTGCTGTAGTAATCACAAATGAGACAATTTCCCAAGCTCTCCATCCAAATGATATATCTGAACTTTGGAATGACATTTTTGAATTCTTCATGACAATGCCATGGGTTATAAAGATCATTATCCTGTACAGTCAGGTTTTGCCATCTGGGAAGCCTGGGAATGATGTTGATGGATGCATGGAAGGATGGCCTTATCAGTCACCGTTTCCCTATTGGCACAGTCATCCCTCAAAAAAACTTCACAAGAAGTGAAGGAAAACTCTTTGTAAAACAGTGTGGGCTGTCAGGACTTCGATCAGGAAGGTGTCTGATGTTTTCTGTTTGTTTGAGGAGGCTGAAACTGATCTGCTGTCTAGGGCCTGACCGATTCATCGGCCGGCCGATTTAATCGGCCGATTATAGCCCTTTTCAAAATAATCATCATCGGCCGGAGTTTTGCCGATTAAACGCCGATGTATTCTTAATTTGTCATAAAACAGTAAATGCTGTTAAGTGTCCGAGTCGCGCAGATTGATGTCCTTGCGCCGTGTGTCCAATACATGGAGCTCTGACTCCATTCAATCCTCAGTCCCACCGCTGTCTTCTCAGTAACGTACAGGAGTAAGCTACAGCCAGGCAACATTACAGGAGTGGGCTGAGCGGAGCTTGCCGACAGGCAAGTTTATAACGACGTTGTGAAATTAACAGTGACTCAACATGTCTCCCGTTTCAGTTGAACTCTCTTTGTCATGTGTCGTGACGAGTGACGCGTGCTTCGTTGCGCCGCTCATGCTTTTCATTTACGTTGTATTGCTAAAGTTGTGCTAACCTGTTACTC
>OMLF01042441.1:25743-38290 GCA_900302615.1 Holocentrus rufus | reverse complement strand
GTTTCACACACAACTGCATCCATCGCGGGGGGTTGGGGGGGTGGAGGGAGGGGCCTTCCCATTATACTAGTCAACACTTTCCTTCTTCCCCTCTCCCTCAGCTCTCTCTATACCTTCTCTGCCAGCACAGTGTTACCTGAAACAGCTATTCCCAGTCTTTCCTCCGTGAAAGGGAGGCCTTGTACAAACCTGAAAAAAGTAACCTGGGCTTGTGAACTCCTTTTCCTCACAAAGGAGAGAAGAGCCTCTTTGTAATCCACGGAGTTCTTTGTGCCCGCTGGAGTCCTGGCCTAAGCGTTTCCTCCTAAACCGGCGCAACAGAGGCTCAGGTTTCCTCTGGTGGTCCCTTTGTTTCTGTGCCATAATGAATAGAGGAAAGGCACAAACACACCGTCTAGGAAATAATGTAATGAAACCAATTTCCTGAGTCGGAGAGTCCTTGCCAATTGGTCGATTCGTCTCGCGCAGTTTCTTCCCCTCTCTTAAAATTCCAAGAAGATTTACGTCCTCTTAGCAAATTAAAAAAACACATGTTGTGTGTACAGTAAACAAAGCATCTCATGCATTACCGTATGGGAACTTGCATTGTCGGGATAACACAACCAGATGCTACCTATCAATATTTTTGATTGAAAACGCTCCTGTATGGCTCAGTGGATAGAGCATGGCACTAACAATGGAGGAGCCAGCCTCGCTTTTAAATGCTTTAAAGATGTATGTGATCCAGATATTGTCAGGCATCCAGGCCAGGTGTTATATAAGTTCATATACACTTTGATGGTGGTGAAATCATATGGGGATGCCAGTTGCTATTTTAACAGTTTTTCTGCTTATCTAAATGGCTCGCAAACAATGTAGGGATTAATGCCAAGCCAAGTAAATGCGATCCTGCTCTGGTGTGCTTGGTTTGATTATTTTGCTGCAGATGAAAGCAGTCGCGTCTTTTGGCAGCAGACAGAGAGCCAGTGTACCAGTGCAGGTTGTGGTGACAGGCAGAGTGGAGTGGATTAAAGGTTCAGCAAGTTCATCTGATTGTTATAAATTGTAAGTTTTGACAGATATGGATTCATGCCAACACAAGTAAATCTGATGGAGATAAAATGTATGTGCGCATGAGTGTGTGTGCTTTGGCATGTGTGTGTGTGTGTGTGTGTGTGTGTGTGTGTGTTTACTGTACCTGTGGAGATCATTTGGGCTTTTGCCAAGAGCAAGACGTCTAACTCTCACACACAAAGTCCTTAACAATAGAAAAATAAAATTTTATGACCGATTCCCACTATTCCTGATGCTATATATGTTCATGAATAGAAGCAGTCGGATCACACACAGACACAGACAGACACACAGACAGACACACACACACACACACACACACACACACCAAGAGTGTGTGGCAGCAGGAAGCAGTTGTGGCCTGAGGTGAAATCTCATTGGAGAAAGACCTTAATTGTTGCTTTATTAATGTCAAGTTCAAGCAGCTGAGCTGTCAAAGCACTGGCACATTTTGCACAAAGATTCTAATTTAGTCTTTTTAATTACCACTTTAGAAAGTAACACATTTTCTTTGCAATTGTCACTGCGATTTAATGACTTCTTTTTTGTCACATTTTAGTTGTCAGAGGGAAACACAGAGTCTCTGGCAGTACATCACGAATGAAGACTGAGCTGGTGGTTTTCTTACTAATTTAAGTCATTATAAACTTATTTTTTATTTTCCTTTTGCTCTGACTCTACTTGGGACTATGGATGAAAGCTCTAGCTCTATAGCTCAATCCAGTTATACATGTTGTGCATTGTCCCAGACAAATAAACTGAAGTAAATGAAAGTAAACTAAACTACCCTTTTGACCCCTTAACAGACTTTAGCATAAAAGTAATACCTCACCAAAAATATGACCATACATAAAGAGTTTGATTCTGAAATATGACATCTATCATTTAAAAAAGTTTTAAAGGAGTAAGACTTACTGTAAGTCGGAGGTCTTTAACTTTAACACCTCTAACAGGTGGTTAATTGTAGTTAATTGCAGTTAATTGTATTCACCTGGTGTCCCAGGTGTCACTCGTTGCCTGATTAGATGGCTAGCTATGGAAAAGATTTATTGCATGTTTTATTGGGGAAAAAGTGGATGGTTTACATTGAAACACCTGACTTATCTAACCTTACAAGTGAAAATGTTCACCTTTGAGACTGTTGAAGTGTCCACAAGAAAAATGAAGCATGTCTAGTGTATTTGAATTGTTACTGACATATATATTTACATTTTGCCCAGCCCTGCACCCCAGCCCTGCCCTCCTCTGAGAAGCACATAGCTCCTTCTTAATAAGCCGTGAATGCTCTCTCTCTCTCTCTTTCTTTCTCTCTCTGAATGTTGGGTGTGGTCAGCACTGGCCAGGCAGGATATTCACACATAAACAAGGCAACGACTTGGACTGGAAAGAGAGACAGACTGATGTAGATGAATGGACTGACTGATGGATGGACAAACAAGCAAACAAACAGCATTATCTTATCTCTTCCTGACAGATTGCAAAGAAGCCGATCATTATGTAGAAGAATACGCTTTCCCTCCATCTGTTACCCTATCTGTCCAGCCGTACACACTCACTCTCTCATTCTCACTTGCTCACTCACCTACTAAACTCGCCGTTCTTTCTCCTTCAACTTCCCTCTCATGTGTGCTTTCATATTCATCCCGATCCCCCTGCCCTTGTAGTCTCAACGAGCCCGTCTCAAAGTCCCATGCCACAGCCATTCATGCCGTTATTCCCGTAATGGCATGCATCCTCCTCACCAATTAGCGCCTGCTAATGACTGCCTAAATAGTGATCATGTACACTACATACAGCCTTGGGGACAAATTAGTACAGTAATTGCAAACGCTATACGTAGGCCTACCAATTCTGTCATTCTATTAATATTCCTTCTGCCCCGAGAAACGCCTAATTAGCCCCAATTCCTCATCAGCCTGGCTAGCATGGGAAGGCGGCGGCATTGAAAGCTTTTTATATTTCGTTGTTTAAATGAAATTAGCAATGCTTATTTGAGCCTTCAGTGTCTCTGGTTGGGGGAGTGTTGGGAAACAGGGTGTTACGGCATGGAGGTCATGCTTTTTCGTAAGATAAACGAAGCGGAACGAATCATTATGTCATGAGCTGTTAAACAATTTACTAGTGCAGTATAGCCACTGCATGTGTTGCACAGTTAATTCCCATGAGGACCATAGGGGCGAAGCAATAGATTTTTTTTTTAACTGCCCATATTGTTTTAGTCCAAAATAGGCTGTTCATAATTTTCAGCATTAAAGGGATCTCTGCGTATGAAAAAGGAAGAAAACTGTGTACTTGAACCTGAATGTGGAAAACGTATGGGTATTTAATAAGGCAGCACTAGGTTTTTTGAGAGCCAGTTGTCCCGTTTTTATCTCTATCCAGATGGAATATGAGTGTACAACACTGTCATCGATAGGGTCCCTCACCTGGGAGCGAGGTCTGCTCTGCAGAGATTTGATGCATACGCTCACATGCGTGCATACACACACCCACACACACACGTACACACCTCCTGTCGTGCCAGGGAGGGAGTCGTTAACGGGTGCTGCGATATAGCCAGTGTTGATGCTATCTGTATAATGAATATCCTAAATACAGGCAGTCTACTCCTCCCAACTTCAGCGTTTCCGTACACACAACCTGTTAAACCTAAACTAGAGTGGGAAAAATGCCACAGCAGGCGCAGCATATTCACAATTATGCCCTGCACTGCAAAAAAGGACAAAAAAACCCCATCCCAGGTAATCGTTTAGTCATTTAAAGTTCACATTGTTTGCATTTTCTTGAATTAAGCATCACTCTTGAATCCAGGTGTGTCCGCCTTAGTCTAGCTTGTTTTCATTTCTTCGGATATTTTTGGACATTTTTTTCGGCGTCTACTTTCTCGCCCATTCACTTGCTCTCACACACACGCACACACACTGTTCCCAGGTTTCATCGGGCTCATTCAAAACACATTAAGCCGTTGGAGTTCTGTCAAGGCCGGGCGATGAGAGAGAAGTCTATCTGTCTAATGTTGTGCGGGGGCCGTCTGGTCACCCCACTCTCTCATCCCGGCCCACAGGAAACCCTCTCCAGCGTGATAAGGAACAGAACATGCTGCCTGAGGAGCCAAGCCCCTGCTGCTATTTTCCCTGCCAGCGCATGCCTTAATACTCGCTGTGATCACAGGGCAGGAGTTATGATGCCGACGACTCCATTTGCCATTGCGGGCCTTTTTTACATTTCAATGGCAGCAGCATGGCTTATGTTGTTGTTCAGTCAGGAGCTATTTGATTCGGATGCAATTCAAAAGTCTCAGATCTTTTATTATGACTTCAGATGTGGCAGCGGTAAACCCACCTGAACTCAGTTAACCCATCTTTTTATTTGCAACCCAGGGTTTTAGGGCTGAAATGAAATGCTATGATGTAAATTGCAGTCTAGATCTTAGCAAGCGCTGTCAAACTGATATAAATGATAAGAAAATTGGTCTTTAAAAAGAAGTTCGCCCAAAATCCCAAAAAAGGTATTTACCCCCTTATCTTTAGTGCAATCTATCCGTAGTTCCTGTGTGATTTGGTGAGATTTCCAGTCTGCTGGGATCTTCTTAGTCTCCCAGCACCAGAGTATAACAGGGTTGGGTGGTTATTTTTTTGGTGGAGCTTAAACCTTCAAAAACGTACAAGTCCACATTCAGGACAGATAGATCTGCATTGCAGGTGTTCTTTGGCTGGGAATAGTTTCCAGCGAAAGTCTAAACATCCTGTGGATTATGCCAGGTATCCGTGTTATTGTTTTTTGAAAGAGCTGTTGCTGATGAGTTTTTCACATGTAAATTTTTGATGGTTTTAGCTCCACAAAACAATACCTATCCAGCCCCATTGTATTGGGCTGACAGGAGACAGGTAAGATTGCAGTAGACTGGAAATCTTGCCAAATCACACAGAAACTATCTGGATGGACAGATTGCACTTGAAATAAGTTGAATTTTTTTATTATTATTTTTATTATTGTTATTATTTTGGCTTAACTGTCCCTTTAAGGAAAAAAAGGCTGATTTTTGTTTTTGTAATGTTGTTTTTTGCCATTTGCTGATCACCTACTGAAGATTGTTTTTTTGGCACTACATCACTGATTATAACCCCGACGCTAGCTGAGCTATAAAGCCGTGTAAGTCTAACTGCATAAACAAGCCACTGGTCCATAAATAAAATAAGAATCCGGGATGACACATGACCTGAAATGATGCATCAAGTGACAGACGGCTCTCCTGTTAGACTGAAGTGCCTCTGATCTGACAGAGCTTTCGTGAAGTGTTTGGGTTTTTCTTCGAGGGTCCTTCATGTGGAGTGTACTAATGGTGTTAGCACATTCAGGGCTGGTCCTCGCAACTCTGAGCATACTGCAACCGCTAGCTCTGCAGATGGATGGTCTGCTGTGTGCTTTGGCATTGAATTTAATAAGGCTAGACATGGCTCCCGATATTATTAGGGTGTATAGAGCTCGCTATAAATAGGCCAGGTGATTTGGACGGGTGCACACTGAGGCAGCAGGCACATACACATCCTTACAGTCAGATGTGCACACGTACTTCCACTCTGTATGCTCACTCAGCATAGGGATATACGAACCTGATCAACACCTGCATCAGAATGAGTATTAGGCCAAATCTGCCTCTAAACACGGCTCTGTGATCTTGGAGAGCAGCAGACGTGTACAGCTGATCCCTGATGTAATGTTGTTTGGCTTCCAGGCAGGAACTCAGCACAACGATTAGGCATGTCTATTCCTGGGACATTATATATGTGTGTGTGTGTGTGTATGTGTGTGCAAATCTCAAGCACATCGCAATGCTAACTCCATTTCGTGGAGCTCCATCCATCATAATGTGGACGGGCCAAATCACTGCCAATATCCCTCTCCGCTCTTCCAGTCCATTCATTTTCCATCTAATAGGTCTACCACATAGAGATTGATATAGTCCACATCCATATAATATACAGCAGCCACTCTATTTCACCTCTGGCTCGGCAACAGTACTGTATCTAAAGTGGTCATTTTTCATCAAGTGTCGCAGAGTTGGCCTGCAATCAAAAATCAGTTTGGACTTTCAGGTTATAATGAAGCACATAGTCAAAGGGATTGTGGCCACTGATCCCAGATCCCCTATTCTGAAAGTCTGGACTAATATAGGCCAGTCTTGTGGGATTTCAGTACGTAATATATATCTGGTACATTTATAGTGACAACTTACTTCTGTGCTTTTCCTCAGTGCAGCCCTGCGTAGGCTTGAGGGTCACTGAGTGCACTGCACACACACAGTAGACAGGAGTGCACCGATGTGGCTGCTGTTAGAGTGTGTGTTGTGCGGTACATATGTTAACATGTTGTTGCTATTGTTCTTTTGGTTTGTATTTATGCTGTTCGACGCTGCATCAGTGTTCCTTGCACAAACTGTTTATTCACATGTGTATTGATTGCGCTGTGTGTGCACTGCCCTCTGCTTCTTAAATAAAAACCTGCGCTGCTCTGCCATATGTTGCTCTGCTGCAGGCGTGCTGCGGGTCAGCGGGATGCGTGTGTACACGTCTGGGGATGTGGAGGCGGTCAACGGGACCGATGTTCGTCTCAAGTGCACTTTCCAGAGCTCCGCCCCCATCAACCCCAAAACCATCACCGTCTCCTGGAGCTTCAGACCCCTCGCACCTGGCCGGGAAGAGTCGGTGAGTGAGCCTGTGTGTGGGTGGGTGTGTGTGTGTGTGTAAGCACAACAGATCAAACGTCAAATCACCCTCACTGTTTCAGGGAGCATCCGCCCCCACAGCCGAGTGAAGTCGGTGAGTCATCAAGCTCCCTAGGGAGCATCCTTAGACAGCCTGTGTGTGTGTGTGCTTTTGTGAGCATGTGGGAGAAGAGAGAGGAAAAAGAAGCAGGAGGTGGAGGAAGGTCTGACTTTTTGTCTGTTTCTCTGAGAATGAAATACCTACCTGAGCTACTGTCCTTCACCCAGCCGCAGCACAAACAGCCTCTCTTTGGTTTGGGTGACTTCCTAATTCTGTAACCAATCACAACCCATGATCGCTCCAACCAAATCACATCCCTCCATTAGGTCTTCTACTTCCACGATCGACCCTATCCGCCCACGGAGGGCCGTTTCAGGAAGCGCGCAGTGTGGGCCGGTGACATCATGGGCCGCGACGCCTCCATCATAGTCCGCGAAGTCAAGTTCACCTACAATGGAACCTTCAGCTGCCAGGTCAAGAATCCGCCGGACGTCCACGGCAACGCTGGGGAAGTTCGACTTCGTGTTGTCACCACAGGTCAGGGTCTGGATTGGGATCTGCTTGATTAGCTGATCTCCGGATGAAACATTCCTGAAATATTCCTATATGCAGTATATTATGACTGAAGTGCTGTTTGTCTATGTTTTGTCTTTTTTTATTCAAACTGTTTGAGCATTAAGCGGTGAAAGTCTGTGGTTATCAGTGATCTTTTAGGTAAGAGGCATCGCTGTGGCACAAATTGGAGCTTTTATCACATGTAACCCTCTATACCAGTAACATACCATTGTAATGAAAAAGAAAGCAAATACTCCAGACATATTTTATTCTTTATAATCAATAATAAATAAACGCTGTTTTTTCACCTACCATTCTCTCTCAGTAGAGTCCTTGAACAGTAGCTAAACAAAGTGGTTGCTAAGTGACGCATAAGCACTGTGGTAATTTCCAGTTAGTTCAAGTATTGTTTAAAGTGTATTTTCACAAGTCCCAATGCACAAGAACAATAAAATGCAGCTTGTGTCCCAAGTTTGCGCATTAATGTTTAAAAGTAAGTGCTGTGAGGTCACAGCTCTGTGCTTTCTCGGGTATTTTTCATTGTCTTCCAGCATGACTCAGCTGATCGGAACCACTGCAGTTACAGCTATGCCAACAGTTCCTGTCACACAATAGGGCAATATTGAACAAAACAAATATGGTACCACAATTAGTTGTAGCACATAGAGGGGTTATGATTATGGCTCTGAACATTGATTTTGGATGGTCAAGTGTGTGTGAAAACTCATCTGCATATTTATATATCCCTAAAACAACAGGTTGAGCATATTATGGATAATATTGCTGCAGATCATGTCTGTGAACTCAAATACATTTTATTTGAATCATTTCAAATGTGAAGACCCTATTAATTTTGGTCACCCCATGATCTTTCCTCTAGCACAGGCATCAAGCCAAACATTCAGTTTTTGAATAAGCTAATGCTACCAAACAGCAGAGTGGATGTGTTAGATGCTTTGCATTGTGGGGTAGATTGGGAGACCTGAACGATCTCATTACTGGGAGCAGCCATACTTATACAGTCCCCCCGTTGCTTGGCCACACTGTTGAAAAGGATTAGGGGAAAAGATGTTGCTGAGGATTCAGCTTGTTTCGGGGAAGTACCCTGCTCTTGTTCACCGACAGCGCATGGCTATTTATGTGTTCTCCTCTCACCCAACAGCTTCTTTCTCTGAGCTTCTGCTCCTGGCATTAGCCATCGGGGGCGCTATCGGCGTCGTGGTCATCATCCTCATCATCATCATGTCCTGCAGGAGGTGCAGGAGGAGGAGGCAGAGGCAGAGGCAGGAAGGGATTGAGGAGGCTCCCCGCAAAGAAAGAAAAGACCCCACTGAGTGGTAAGAACAAGGCAAAGACGGAGAGAGAAAGAGGGGGGAAAGAGAGCGGAAAAAGAGAGTGGGGTCGCACACCTCCTCTCTCTCTCTCTGTCTCCCTCTGGGGACTGGGGCTTGAGGTGCTCCCTTTTGGGGCCTGGGGCTCTGAAGTGCTCTTTACTATCGGACGCTTCACTTCCACTTCCTCCTTCTCCTCCAACCACAGTCTTTGGAACCCAAACCTGGACCAATTGGTGGGCAGCTGATGGGCAACCAAACAAAACATTGAAATGTGCCTCGGTGTAGAATGCTGTAGATACTTTAGCCAGACTACTACCAATATTATTGTGTTTGATGCCACTATGTGCCTTTCATATCTGGAGAGAAACAACTATATTATCCATTTCATCTTTTCCTGTTTAACCAAATGGGCTTCCAAACACATTTCCTGTTTAGACTTAATGATTTAATGACATAGAGATAGAACAATGGTGTATTTCTGCTGTTTATTTCCGTGCTAATGCATTTCCAACACAGCAATACAAGCTACATACTTGATATATTATTTCAGCAAACAATAGAAACCATGGGACAAAAAAACAAATGGTTTCCAAGTTTCTATTATGATTTTGAGGTTGTTGTTTTTTTTCTTTTGAGCAAACTCAAATCAGCACAAGCATATTATGAAACCTACATACAAAGCACTTATCAACCCTGGTTGACCATGGTTGTATAGGTACCTGTGGTCTGACCCTTCTGTGGTTTTTCTGAAACCACAGGAAAATGATCATATACATTTCTGTTTTGATTCACTACTGATCACTGATATATTACTATACTTTTTCTGAGGAGATTCTGTGGTGTTATTTCCTTCATTTTGTGATTCCTGCAAAAACACTCAAGCTGCTGTTCAATAATGAAAATAAGACCGAGCTCACTTGTTTGAAACAGACATTTCATACAGCTTTTATCGCCACATGGCCTATTGCCCTATTGATTCTAAATTTCAGTGACAACCACCTACTGTCCCTGTTGGCCAATTGTCTGTTTTAAACAGTGAGCGGTTTCATCAAAGACATCTTTTCCTGGGCATCTGGGACTTCTTTGCTTCTCTACTGGGTTTTCAGATCTCTCTGTAATAGGCGTCTCAACTTGTTAACATGCAAAATCTACCAAGATAACTTATCCACCAGACTTCAAAACCAAGCCCCTCAAGAAAAAGTTGACAACTTTGCTGTCATCCTGGTTGATCAGAGTTAGTCAGACTTCAAACCAAATCTCTCATTGAAAAACTTGGCAAAGGAAGGAAGTAGTTTTACCTCCTCCGATGCAGAAGGGTAATCAGAGATTTTGATCCAAGATGGGTTCTCTTGAAGATCCAGCTTCAGTCTCAACTTCGGACGACTTGTGTTAACCCTGTGTGACTCTAATGCCTTGTCCCTGCTGCTGTGTCTGTGTGCTTGTCTGCTTGTGTTTGTCCCGTCTCCATTGTACGTGACCTGCACACATGCATGTGCATAAATCATTCATGACCGTGTCATGCATGGATGCATGTTCCCCTGTGTCTGTGTGCATGTGCCCCTTCTTTTCCCTCATGTGCGTATCCCTTTCCCCTATGTGTGTGTGTGCGTGTGCGTGTCCCAGCCACCCATCGAGGGCCATTCATCTCTACCTATCAGAGACGTCGATAGAGATTGACAGTTCAGATGGTATGATCTCAGAGGCCAGCACCAAAGACCCCAGCTCCTCAGAGGAGGAAGAGCCAAGCTCAGACGAGGATGACGGTGACGATTCCGACTGAGGAGGCGGGGCCAGACAGAAAGACGGAAACAAAAGCAGCCAGGCGGCTTTCTGGAAGGATACGTAGATTGCACACATGGATTAAGTTCCGTGGCTCTGTCGAGAGGGGGAATAAATGAAAGGAGCATTGCTGCGATGCTGAACACAAGCACCTTGCTCACAAATGAGAGGAAGAAAAGTCCCATTTCGAAGTTGTGAATTAAGAACAAAGGCTTTAGGGTTGGTGCCTTTGATGATCATCAAGGCTTTCAAAATGGAATAAAAAATGTGAGAGCCTTCACTTTAAGGAAGCCTATTCCCCAAAACAGCACTCTTCTTATGAGGGGAAAAAGTTTGGGACTTTTGAAGTGAGAGGCTTTGGCAGCCTGGCAGTTTACGTTGGCCCTCTGTTAATGAGGTACATCCTGAGGGAAATAAGGGCCAGTCCATGTTCAGTATCTGTCTGATCCTTTGGTTATGGACCTTGTAATGTATAGGAACACAATGCCAGAATCAACTGCAAGTTGTGACATCACGCAAGGTATCGCAAAGTATGTATAAGTCAGTTACAATGACATACACAGACCTTTACCTTTGTAAGAATACCTAAATGACTTTCATAGAATCCATGATCGTTTCTCATACCAAGCATACGGCTGAAAGAAGTCAGGAATTACATATGGGTCTTACATTTCGATCACTTGTAGAAGCTGTCACAAAACCATCTAATCTGCAAGCAGGTGCTGAAAGCAGTTTTTCCCTCCGACTTTAGACTAAGGCGCTCGTAAAAGTCCCCTTGTATGATCTTATGTGCCATTTTCTCCATTTAAAGGCCAAAAACTTGACCAGAGAGCGTCTGCTTGCAGGCCGCCGCCCTTAGTATCTGAGGAGCATGGGAGTCACACAGTCAGATCTGAAAACCCTCCGATTGCAAAAAATGTCCTTGAGACCTTATTTTCTCTCCAAGCATTCATGAATGCATCACACCTACTAACAAATGATTGTAAGATCTGTCATTCTTCCTTCTTTTGGCAGAACTGTGTACTTGTGATGTAAATCTGAACAATGTGTTTATGGATTTTTCCGCGTTTTGTTGTTTTTTTTTCCCCTTTTCTTTTTTCTTTTCTTTCTGTTTTCTTTTTCTTTTTTTTTTAGATATTGCCAGAAGTATTTATCCTGTCTTTTTAAATTCAAGTGTCAGAGTAAATGTTTGTTATAGAGGTTTTATAAAGTGATTTTCTAATAAAAAAAATGCCTTTAAATCTTTACTACATGGTCTTGCATCAAACCATGCAAACGTCATCCGGGTAGACACCGCTTGGTCCATGAAACAGATAATCACACACATCTGCCTGACATGATTTGATATTACTCATCAATTATGTAAGAGTCTAATCTTGTTATCTAGCATTTATTATGCATCATTATGTTTAATGCACTGCCCCCAGTTGTGTGTTCATGATGTGTCTGCCTGCATAACCCTTCTCTTATTTACCAGCAAGGTTACTGCGGTGAATTGTTGCAGTGTATTGTTTGAGCTGTTAAGTTTATGCACACCTCTCTCACTTGTGTTTGGTAGTGGTTGTTTGTCAGATGAGAGTGTTCATGGGTATATGGTGGTATCTGCAACTGTCTATATATATATGTGTGTGTGTGTGTGTGTGTGTGTGTGTGGCCTATGTGTGTGCATTGATCAAAGTCTATCCCTCTGGGTGCTGCTTTGGTTACTGACTGACAGAGTTGGAGTGTGTTTGTGGGTGTCTGTAGGGAGGGAGACAGGAGCAGGGTAGAGCAGGAGAGAATAACACTATTAAAACAGGGTGTGTGTGTGAGAGAGAGAGACAGAGGGAGGACACTGTTTATCCAAGGCAAATTATTACATTTCTCTGTATTACATAATTAAACCACTTCATCACTCCTGGAATGCACTGAACGTCACGGTGTTTTATCTAAAAGAAAAAGGGTTGGTTATGCCTTTAAAAGCTCTACAGTATTAGATCGATTGAAGTGAAGTGTGGACAGTTTAGGCTCAAGTGACGAAACGTGAAGTAATTTATCTGTGAGTCAGGCAGAACGGTGAGA
>OMLF01042441.1:0-25723 GCA_900302615.1 Holocentrus rufus | reverse complement strand
ACTCACCCCGCCACCACCTTCCCCCCCCAGCAATTTCACCTGTCGCGCCTTTAGTTTAATCACTTTATTGAGCTTCATATTTGCAATTCTCTGTCTGTGTTTGTTATTTTTTTCTTCTACAGGCTAGCAGGTGATAGCAGGTAATACGACTCAAACTGCTGGGATGGCTGTTCTCAAACCATTTTGTGCTCTGTACCACATTATAGCAATCCATGTAAAATATTTTGCAGAGCATGGGCATTGTTCATGGGAATGGAAAGAATGTGGCACATCTTTACCAAGAGAGTTTAATATCAGTTTCTCTCTCTCTCTCTCTCATTCTACATTCCACACCTTAGGATGGGTTGTACCTGGCATAGCAATGTGGTAAAGCATGGCATTTCGTCACAGGCATTCAAATGTGTGTACACACCCGCGCGCACGCACACACACAAACACAGCAACACAACAACACTTAACACATGCTGGGCTTGGCTCGACAAGTAGCAAAAGAAGCAAATCATCCCCATGGAATGTAGCTTTACACCTGAATGTGAAACTGAGCATGGGAGAGAGTTACACTGGCAACAGTATTCTTCTCCTCTCTCTCTCTCTCTCTCTCTCTATCACACTCACACACACACACACACACACACAGATTCATCCATTCATTTTGATGAGCAGCAGTCTCATTGTGCATTGTGCAGTATATAGTGTGGGACTTGCTATAGCCGGTGAGTGATGCTGTCAAGCTGTTTTTCGACTGGCCTGAAGAAACCAAGGAGGAACCTGAGGAACTACGCTAACATGAAGTTCTCACAAGTTTCTCTATATGTGAAAGCATAATGGGACCTAAACACGTAAGCGACTGGATTGCGGTAGTGGCTACCTTTCATCAACTATTCACCACCACACACAACAGCAGGGTGCATAGAAGCTGACAAAACGTCTGGAGGCCCCTCACGTTTGTGGCTGAAGGATAATGGTTATGTGCACCATCTGGCCCCAACAATTTAAATCACCTTTATTAGTCTCCCCCAGTGTTGACAACAGAAGAACAGATCCCTTGTTGACTAATGCCACCAGAAAGCCAGAGTTGGTAAGGAGGGAGAGCATTCATTGTGACTGGGAAGATTTCAGCTGAAACAGATACTTTGGCACCGTCAGCAGACAGAGAGCCCTCTGTTCTCACACACAATACGAAACACAGTCCAACGCTGTGGTTGTAAATGCACTCAGGTAAGGATCATAGGACATCTAACAATAGAGGAAGGGGGATCTCTGTCACAAAATAAATCAGATTATGTAATAAAGTCAACACAATACAAACACTGTGCAATGCTGAACCTGTGAATGCTCCAAGGTAAGGGAGGCCGGAGTCCTTTACCTCAGCACCCCCCTGCAAAACGGGGGTATCCCTGCATGGCTCCAAGGTAAGGTCGTTACATAATATCGTTAATATGATAGAGATGCAATACATGTACCAACACGGTGCTTGCAAACGTTCCCATGGAGGGCCAAAATCCCCACGTTCTCATTTTATATCATCCAGTGCATCTTAGCAATGAATTCAATTTTGCAGCCAAGGTAACATAAACACAAAGTAAATCTGTGCCTGTGAATGCAGCCAGACAACACTTCAGCCAAAAATACCATAATTGCAGCATCCCAGCACTAATAAAAAGGATATTGCTGGACCTCTGTCAGGGGATAAAATAGATATCTCAAAGGCCCATAGTGTGGGAAACTAGCAGGAACATAATTGGAAATTTCACCCATATTACATCTGAACCCTATTGTTCCAGCCCCTTGGATAATTAACTCACCATAAAGATTTTTCCATGGTCATTAGTAAATTAAAAAGTTAGCTATAATTCTTTGTTATCACTTACAGATCCAGATGGGGGGAAGGGGGAGAATGCTTTCTTCCACAATGGACTGTGTTTATTTTGGTGCCATGCCCATTAGTTTTTATATAACAGCTATAGCCTATTGATAGCATTCCATAAGTCTTTCAAAACCTGAATGAGATTATGGCATTTTAGGGATTGGCTCAGAGTAACAGAGGACTCTGCTATTCCATCTTCAAATTAGATCTAATGTGCTGTGTCACAGAATTAAATGAGGTTATGCAACAAAAAAACTACAGTAATTCTCTTGTCAGAATTTAGGAAATGCTCTCGGCAGACCAGATAGACATACGGATGCAACTGACAATCCAGATCAAATAAAGGCATAAACTTCAAAGGGTTCTGTACAAAGATAGGAGGGAGAGATAAAGCTTTACTACAGAGTTAAACTAAACTAGCAAAGGCTAGGAAAACAAATACCTTCTCCCATTAGAGATAATTACAAAGCTAAAGACAGGAGCTTGGGGACAGGGATAGTGGAGTAATATGCATAGAAATAGCAGGCTAGTCCCATCGGAGCGTCCATGGTTTAATACAGAGGCAGGCTGGGGAGATAAGAGAAAGATCAGGCCTGGGGCCTTGACACAGAGGGGTCATACGAGGAGATGAAGATGGCAAGTAAATTTATTATACTGCTATTGCTTAATTCCTTCTCCACGCTCTACGCCCATTTTGAACATTTTGAACAACACGTTATGGAAAATATAGAGGCATGTAAATTATTATTTCCAGTCAGTGATCACCAAAAGGCCAACAACTACCAATACGGACAAAAATTCAATTATATTTTCAGAAATAAAGATGCAATGCATGCATTTTCTCTAAAGGACCATATCACTCACTCAGCTGAGAAAACCACAATCCTGAAGCCCACTGGGTTTTAGTGCAAGTTCTATGGTGGGTGGGGTGGGTCAGATTACTTTGAAATGTAGTCAGTTACTGAATAAAAATTGCATGGCAATTTTTTGTAATTATTAACATAATCCATTGGATTACAAAAAGCAAGCAAGAGAGAAAGTAATCTAATCTGAATACTTTTGGATTAGGCTCCTGTAAAATCAAACATTGACATTATTGCACCTTATAACCTACAAAATAATAATAATAATAATAATAATAATAATAATGATAATAATAATAATAATAAAATAGACGCAGCCACAAAAAATTGAGTTCCACAAATATTCTTTTTTCTCTTTAAAGATCTCAAACAGTGAAAATAAAATGCATATGTATACTCAGCATTTACAGTTGGTAAAATAATATTATCCTTACAAAATCAATACTGGGAATTTCATAATTTTAAAATTGCCATATTTTAAAGATGTAATAAAAAATGTAATCAAGTAATCCTTGACAATGTATTGTGGGGTAATTATAGTTACTTCTTATTGGTTCTGATTACATGTAATCCATTACTACACAACCCTGTCAATTACAAATGAAATATGCATTCTTTCTTTCATTCTTTCTTGTGAAAAGTGCTGCTCACATCATGTCTTATTATTTTTCTTATCATTATTTCATGCAGGGGGGCTTTAAAACCGAATGAAAAATCACCATAATATTCTTCTTATATTCCTATAGGGACTTTGTGTCTGAAGTGAGTTTGTTGTTTCCTCATCATAGGCTTTATTGTGCTTTTGAAAATCTCCTATGGCATAATGATAACATTACACTAATTTTACTCCAGGGGTTTAAGATTTTGCTGTTATATCTGTATAAAGAGAGTGCTAAAATTTGTTCGGGGATGATGATTATGGCGTGTCTTTTTCAAAAACTCGGGCTCCACACTACAGTCCCTAAAATGAGACTATTATAGAGGGGTTCTCATAGTAATCTGTATAAATCCTGTAGTGGGATGTTGATGCTCTAAGATAGTTATTCACTAATATAATAGCGACACCAAGCTATAAAATGACCTAAGACATTCTATTGTGCATATACACCTACATTGTCAAACTATAGTAAGTAAACTATAGTAACAACAGGAATATTATAGGGTCAGTGCAATGATGTTTTACACGGCCCCACTTCCTGATACACCTGTTTGTCAGGTAGTCATCTTGCAGTGCGTAGCAGAGCTAGAAGCGGAGCAATTGAGTCATGACAAAATATGGACGGCGTATCATGGAAAGTTTAACGCAATCTGGGAGTAGCTCTCGTCAAGATTTTGGTGTACCACTTATCGCCTCTAAGATGCACCGACTACGCCACAGGAATACTCCTTTGAACCTGGTTTTGTTGCTGTATTTGGTCGGTAGTTTCGGTGAGTACCGCAGGCCCGAGCTCCGCTTTTCGGTCGCTGTTTTTCGACAGAGCTGTAAATAGCGCAGCCAGTCTGTCTTGTATTTAACACCAATAGCAGGCCCAGAAGGCTTGCCCACAGCCTGCAGGCCATTTTAGACGTACTAAGTAAGTTTTACAGTAAGTTTATAACGTCAAAGTCGTATTTATTTTAAATGTTGTGCAATCCCGTTTTTCAAAATCAATATCACGCCTCAGCCCAGTGTCAGTCCGGCACGTAAGAGTTTCTTTGAGGTGAGATATCCACCATTGGAAAAATAAATAGATTAATAAAAAAGACACCCTCTTTCATGTTGACACTTGACGTAAAGGTTAGCACATTATGTTTGGTATAGACCTTTCATTGCAGCAGCCATTTTAGTAGGCAAATAGTAAATAGTAGGCAAACACACGTTGCTCACATTAATTAACGATCCGAACACCTTAATTAATGTGACAAGTAACACCTGTTTACCCACGTCATGCCTAAATGGCTGCTGTGAACAGGTCTATTGAAGTTAGTGGCCATCTCAAAACATTTGCCCAGGACATCATTTGTTTTTTTAATAGTGCCAGATACATTTTTAGGTGCCAACATTTTCTGAAACTGATAGCCCAATATGGCGTTTTGGAATGAAAGTCATCATGTGTAAATGTCCAAGAATAAGAAAGAAATACTATCAAGTATGCCAGAAATCTCTTAAAGATACATCATGATTAGATTTTTTAAATGATCAATGAAATACATGAGCTACATCAAATTTAGAGGGGCACCATACAAATATAACAGCAAATCTGTAATTCCAGTAGGAATATTGTAGTGATACTTTGGGATTTAAAAACACCATTGAGTATGGTTAATTCTATGCTTATCGTTGACCACTACAGGCACACTAAGCCCTTTTCCCCATATTTAATTGTTTTTTCATTATGGGAATCTCATTGAGATAGTTTAGGAATAGATTAGCTGCCAGAGTGGATACAGTTGTATTAACTGGCCAGTGTTAAGAGCATGAAGCCTGCAGGGATCCTGACAGATGGAATGCAGTGAGTTAAAGGCAGTGCTTCTATGCCAAATACATTACAAACATGGCTCTGAATTGTGCGCACTTTGTTTGCCTCTCCCTGAAATATATCGACCTTTTATTGAGGGAGTAACGAGTGAGACACATCACAAATCTAGGCTGCAGCTTTGGCTGTGAAATAAAAACAGGCCAGGAGAAAATGTAAAAACAGACTGTCACCATAAATGGCGTGTTTTCCTGTCTTAGAAGAACACTTCCAGAGAAATGGAGAAGGATTCTCTCTTGCATCTGTGCCCGAAATGCTATCAGAGTATGAACATTTTGCTGGGTTGTTGATATTGCAAACATACCCATTTTTTTCCTGCTAGGATCACATGAAGGGTTACTGGGAAACCAACACATTATGATCTTGGCTTCCTGTTGACATTAATAGTCCTACATGCTGTCACATTTTCAATGTCAAGACATCTTGTTGTTCAGCGATCCATCAGCCAGGTTTCAGGGTTTGGCTGAGTCGTCAACATGCCCACTGGTGTGCTGCCAACTTTCCTGTCCCATTACCAATTACCAGAACATCAACATCTATCATGTCTTCAAGTTCAAGAGCCTTTCATGCTTCAAGGTTCCTCAGCTTGATTTCCACTTTTATGAAGAGATAACTTTGTTCATGTTGTCGACCCACTCACCCCGAGGTCTTTGCAGATGATGCAGATTGATTGTATGAAATCTCTCCCTCCTTTGTGTTTGGGATAAACATCCTCCTTATCACAGCTGTTGGGGTCTTTGATGGAACCAGAAGGGCCAGTCTAAGATGGGAAGTATTTACTGATCATTTGGCTTTTGCCCTCACCTCACCGGGGAGACGGGGCAGTTTGAGCCCTTTGAAATGGATTAAAATTAAATTGGATAGTGTCTCATCAGTCGCAATTTATGAATATCTCTGCTGGGGTGTTCCTATGTAAATCCAGCCAATTTTTCCCACGGTCATGTTGATGACTACTGGGAAACTTACTCAATATGACTGTGGCCTCATGTTGAAACCTGTTACCTTTGTTGTATGCTGTATGTTCACTGAACACACTGGTGTGAAGAATTGAAATGTTTTCTCTGTCATTATGCACTCTGGTTGGTGGAGCTTGAGCTGCAGGATGGGATTTAGAGCATTCGGAGGATGTATTCATTTCTTTGTGATTTTATTGGTGGTAAACATGATCATATAGTACTCTAGGCATGATGATGCCTTTTCCCCTTCCAAAGTTATTATGGACATAGTTGAAAAACAAGGTTTACTGAAATGAACTGTTATTAATTCAACCCCTCTACTGACAAGTCTCTCTCAAGAGAAACCCTCAATGTTCCGTCCATGTTCACAGGTACCATCAGGTAAGCTCCTAATAGGGCTGGAAAATATCAAATATAACAACATCTTTGACTGAAAACCTTTTATATTGTCATGATCTTGTAGGGATAAGACATTTACAAAGAACTTTTTGATAAACAATCACTGGTAATGTGGATATGATGACCAAGCAGGTTGAGGCAAAAAATGGAACAGCTAGAAATGTTCATGATTTCACATGCCTTTACTGTGATGCATCCTTTAAAATCAGGAAAAGACAACACTTATGCCATATCACAATATAACAATATCCAAAATCTTAGACAGTCAATATGATAATGATATACTGTGCAGCCCTAGCTCCTAAATATCTTTTTCTGAAGACACTGCTGCAGCTAGCTGCTTCTGTGTTTTGAGTGAAGTGATAACAATGAAAACAATCAGGGAGACACAGCAACATGGTGCACTTTTATCTGAATAGAAAGACCTTGACAGACAGATGTGCAGCAGGCTTGCCAAGTACAGAAAGAGAGGCTGATGAAGAAATTGCGTGGATGCCACTCAGTTCCCAGGTCTACCTAGAGGAATTTGCCTTTTGAGTACAGGACTCAAAGTTTGGAAACATTTGCAGATGTAAGCAGTTCCTATATTGACTGTTTTGCTTACAAATGAATAAAATGCTCACAATGTTTCCTCCTTTCTCTGTCCTTTTTCTTATTTATTTACCATTTACCTTTCCCCCCTTCTATTGATCCCTCCTTAACCCCTACACTGCTTCTTCTTATTCTTTCCTCACCTCTGTCCTCTGTATCACTCCACCCCCTCATCTTTTCCTTCTGTTTCCATGTATTCTCTTGCCTGTCCTGTCTTTCCTCTGTTTACCTCCTCCTACCTCCCCTTTCACCTCCAGTCCCCTGCCCGGTCTCCTCCATGACAGTGAGATCTCCAGCAGAGCTCCATGCTTCCAAAGGGGATACCGTCACCTTGTCCTGCACTTTCACTTCTACCAGTCGGCCGACTAGCAAGATGTCCGTCGACTGGTCCTACAGGCCGCCGAGTGGAGGGCCACCACATACAGTGAGTATACTTATAAAAACCACAATCAGAAATCAGAAATGTGTTTGTCATCAAGGATGAAAATCGTACAGGCATTTGCCTTCGAACCGCTGACACAACATAGTAGCATAACACGACATTCTTGGTATAGGGACAGAAGGACCTCAAAATCTGAGCAAAGGGTCTCTCTCAATATGCGGTATTGATTGTTATTGTGACTCCTATGATGCATTTCATGTAATATCTAATCACTGCAGTACAATTCAAAAATAGGCAAAGATCCCTGGCTGATGAAAAAATAGTGAAGCTGCAGTGTTCACTGTGAGAACTGACGCATCACATCCAAACAGCACCACGGTCTATAATCCATAGTCAGATGAATCAGCTCAGAAAATGAGCACCTGCGTTTCAATTCAAGCTGCAATGTTGAGCTCACAGTCCATCTCAAACTAACGATGTGCTCACGTTGTTGACAGTTTTGTTTTTTGTCCCAAGACAACTTGGGAAAAATGTTAGCCACAAGAACACAACTTGACATTCTTCAGTTTGTGGAAAGTAGATGGAACAGTAAATAACACAAATAAGAACAAAGAAACTGAACACTGGTTTAGTGTTGCTGTTGTATACAGCACCCACTTGAAGTGTTAGTTAGTCCATATTAGGCCTATGTATACAATGTATGCACACAAATGCGAGGGATTTGCCCCATTAGGGATTGGTATGGGGAGAGCACCACTACTGTTACTACTACTACCACTAATAATAATAATAATAATATTTAGAAGAAGAGGGGGAAGAAGAAGGGTATTTACCTCCACTATTGCAGAGAAACCATGTAATGATTTTCTATAAACTGATGTTTTAGAAAATGGATAAAGGGATCTCATGCATGAGAGGGCTTGCATTTCACCTGGCAGTGGGATCATGGCTGACTGGCCACTGCATATTATAGTTTGATGTGGGGAGGTCAGTGCTGTATCACTAAAAATAATAATACTTCCCTTCACTATAAAAGAGAAACCACATCATGATTTTCTATAAAATGAGCTGGCCTTGTTTATTTTATCTGGCTTTTCACCCAGAAATATAGTTGATTTTGGCATCTTGTTATTCTTATTGATATTATTTTGTTTTGTTTTTTTTTCTTTTGTAGTCAAATGGTAAAAACAGAGTGATCCGTATACAGTGGATTGCAGTATGCAGTGTTTCAAAATCTCTATTAGGTCTTAAAGCACAATACACTGTGGTACTCATTGTATCAGTGATTTTATTTTCCATATACTCACGCAGATTGTATTCATCGTACAGACACATGACTTCATTGCTCACACTGTACAAACATAACTTGCCCAACCAGTTGCTTTACATACATACTTGATCAGCTTGACTATTGCTGGTATCTGTACTGATCTGTCAACAAGCTGAAACGCACTCATTTGAAGCTCAGTTTTATCTTGGATGTGCGCCAACAAGAGTGCTTTATCAGCACTAATCTCATGAACTCCAGTTTCCAGATTTCACCTACACACTTTCCTTGGCCACAATCCGCCCCAGCTCTTGGAGACATTCAAGATGGGCAGTGGGCAGTGCCTTCCATCCCGCTTCCTCTATGGCGGTGTAGTGGTCTTGCTCTAAATGCGTATAGATGTATATCTACTGACCGATAACTGCCCTCAGTCCTCCAGCCCTGCACACCCGGGGTCCAGTTTGAGCGGGCAGTCCACTAAAACCCACCACATAATTTAAGCTGTTCCATTTAGACTTGAAAATATCCATCAAGTGTGGTTGTATGTAATTGCATTTGGACCATGGGAATCCATAGAGTGTGGTCATTGTAACCATATATGCCATTTCCTATAGGAGCACTCAGAGTTAAGTGAGGGCTAATGTCTTGTGGCTCCACTGATATGGAGTGCTGTTGGTTTAGTCATTAAGATTTAGTAGTTAGGGCTCAAAGTGTGTAGGGAGAGGAAGCATGAGAGAGTATGAGAGTATGTGTGTATACATGTGTTTCGTAGTCCCCACATAACGTGATATTACGTCACAAAGCCGTCACAAAGTACTTAAAGGGTGTGTCAACTGCTACCTGAGGTTAAGCCACAGCAGAGCCCGTGCTTTTTTCCCCACTTACCTAAACTAGATTGTGCTGTTGCACAATGATAAATAATGTGTGACATTTTCTTGATATGGCCCACTGATGGAACCAAGTTTGTGAGTTTCTAATTTCTATTTCTAAGGCTTCATTTACTCTCCGTCCAATTTCATTAGCAGTTTTGGCTGGTTTATTGGCCTGTCTGTCCCTGGTCGTATATCAGACTGGGAAAGACCATGAATAAGCATTTGAAAAGCTCCATCAGAAATATAATTTTGCAGCCAAAGCTTTAGTGTCAATCCGAATTGCCGCGGTGCTTCAGTGGCCTGCATAATTACCTCAGTCCTGATGAGAATTAATTCTGCGGATTGAACAAGAGAGGCTGAATGTTCAGTCAAATATCAGTGGGGGCTGATGGTAATTGGAGGACTTTAATACAGCTGGCAATTGAATTCCATTGAATTATTCTTAAAGATAAATCTCTTCTTTATATGATCTTAAGCATTTTAATTGCTAATTGGATCTTATAGACAATGCCATTTGGTGGAAGCTTTTATCTCAAGTGCCTTACAATACCATGAGTGCATACATTTTTAGTATAGGCGGCCACTGTTGGAAACAAATCCCTCACCTTGGCAGTGTTAGTGCTCTACTCATTGAACTCCACAGCACCAGTAGGGCTAAAGTTCATTTCCAGATCTAGCAGGCTCTTGTCAAGTCACTTCAAGCTGGCCTCCTCCTGTAGCTTCAGCTGTGTCTGTGTCTCAGTTGGTCAGCCACGGACAAAGCACAATGGTGTGTGTAAGTGTCAGGGCAGGGAGAGAAGTGATTTGGTTTATCCATGCCTCTCCTCTACCTGAAGAATGCAAATGATATGCACACATCTATAAAACAATAAAGTTGTGTCAGCGTCTGGGATTGCTCAGGTGATTCTGTGTTTGCTTTTAATTATTTTTGCCATATTTTATGGGGAGACCATATAATCCTTGTTAACATCATTCTCACTGTGCAAATATTGTGGTAATGAACAACCTCTGACTGTATATGTAACGTTTTGTCTTGATTGTGATTTCTAAGAAAAGTAAAAAGTTATGAGAAAAATTGGCATTGTTTGACAGATATCTCAGTTGCGTAATTATAAAGCTGTCACTGTGGAGGTGACTGACCAGTTTTGACAAGAAATGTGAGGCTGAAATCTTAAAAATAAGTGTGTTGATACAGTGCTTTTGGTTTACAGTGGTTTATCCAATCTAAAATGCAACAAATGCAACTAAAACCTGCTGGAACGTTTTCTTCTTTCCAAATGCTGACCCTCTGCTTTCCCTTCCTCCTGCCGTTTACTTCCTGTATTTCAGATCATGTGTTTATTTCACCCCTCTCTCTTTCCCCTCCAGTTCTTTCACTTCTCGTCGCGGGCCTACCCTCCTCAAGACGGTCAGTTCAAAGGTCGTATCCGGTGGCAGGGAAGTCCAGCGCGTGGCGAGGCCTCCATTACTTTGATCAACGCCACGCTGAACGATAATGGGACGTACACGTGCTCAGTCAGAAACCCGCCTGACGTCTATGGGTCCCCAACCTCACACACTGTACTCACTGTCACACCCAAGGGTAAGACTGGGCTGAGCACAGCCACACGCACACGAGTTGAGTCGAGTCGAGACGAGTCGAGTCGAGTCGAGTAGATCCCTTAATCTTATGCCTTTACAAATAAATAAGAAGCCAATAATAGAAATTACAAGTTAGTAAATAAATTCTAAGCCAAAGAAATATACACAAGCTACAGTATTAATTATATGTATATTGTGTATATGGTACCTGTGTACATGTGCATGAATAAACTTAGTCCTTCATGCCTTTCGTCAGATTTAGTCTTTGGAGCTCCTACATCTTCCTGCATCCTGTGTCATTGATAAACTCTTGACACTCTTGGCCAAAACCAGAAACATTTGTGAATAAAATTTCACATTTACCCTCGCAAATATGTAGTTCGTGTTACTTGCCTTGCAGTAGTAAACACACAAAATAAAATTGTGCAAAAGATGTGTGTGCCAGGGGTGTTTTATTATTCTTACAGTACATTAGATCCACATGTAGAGGCAGGTCCGCTTGCTCAGAACTTGCTGGTATATTCCTGCCCAAGCCACACATTCTTTCACACTGCAGACAGATCTAACCATCTATCGTGTGTTTTTTTTGTTAGTCACATTGACTCATAAATACTTCTGTCTCTGCAGTCAACAGAAGCAGGAGGCCTAATTTTGAATTTATGCACCTTTTTATTTGTAGCAGAGAGTTTATCCACTTTTATAAGCTGGTGTAAATTTGTAAATTTGTATGGCTTAAAAGAGGATGGTATAGGTGTGTGTGTGTGTATGCGTGCATGTGTCTGTGATCATAAACAACATGTTAATGTGTTTGATGACGATATATCTTCCTTCTCAGTGGCCAGTGTTCGCTTCTCTGACGTGGCGGTCCTCCTTGCTTTCATCCTGCTGCCCTCTGCTCTCATCACGCTGATTCTGATTGGCCGCATGTTCTGCCCTACGAAGAAGCACCACCAATCAAAGGGCTACAGATCGCCTATAGAGGTCACTGAGGGGTCAGTAGATTTATCCTACCAACCAGTACTACGGCTCTCCTGGGGGTAGTAATAGTGATAGCTGTAGCTGTGCTTACAGAGAGGTTCTGTGTTGCTGAGTTGATGAGGCTTAAACGAGGTTTAAGTTTGAATTAAGGGGTTGATTCCTGATGGGTCCGCCTGTTCTAGTGAGGTGTCTGTGAGCTACTGTGGGACCAGTGCTGCAGCTTACAATTAGGATGGGTTCAGTTGGACTATACAGTCTGGTTTATAGTGTGGCGGTGTATGTTCCCCTGTCATCAAATACAATAAATTAACTGGTTAATCCTGGGGTTTCAAGTAATTTCTTAATCAATCTAAGCTATGAGTATTTAAACCACCCGTTGAACAGTCCTTAAAACATGCAGTGTGGTAATACATTGCATTGCTTACAGGGTCAGCAATGTAAACAATGACACTACAGCAAACCGGGTTCAATATTACGTTAGTCATTATATTCAAAGTCACTTGTAGTAGAGCCATTTTCACTTTGAGAGCAGCCTTACATTGTCAGTTGTGGATATAAAACAGAAAGTGTGTCAACGCGGTATTTTTAAACACTCAAATTTATGACCCTTGCTTTTCCTTAGGCTCTTTGTCCTTTCATTCAGAGCTCCAGTTAACTCTCTTCGTCCCTTTCAGATTCAATATTTGAGCAATTCCATGATATGTCCTAATTTAACAAGCAGACCTTCACCTGGCTGTGATTTTTTTTCCATTGCCAGCCTACATTAATGTCTTTTCTGCATTCATCAGAGAGGAGTACAATGTCAAGATGAGGACCAAAGAAAAGGGGGCCACATGCTGTGACCTATATCTGATGGTACAGTGCAGAACTGTTCATTATGCCACACTGTTATTTGTCTTTCAACCCATAAATAACTTATTAAGACATGTCTGCCAGATCTGTTTCACATGCTAAATTTTACATGCTGTCTATGTCTGACAACAAGACTTGCGGGTTTATAAAATATTGATTTTTCTAAAGCAGTTGTCATATGTGTCTGCGTCTGTCTGTATTTGTGTGTGTGTGTGTATCTGTGTGTTTGTCTGTCTGTGTAACTGTGCCTGACTCATTTTCTGCCCGTCTGTCCAGGACTCAGACTATGAGGAGGAATACCAAATGGAAAAGAAGAGGCTTTCAAGGGACGAAGGCTTCGCTGAGTCCCAGTGCTAGCGACCCCTGCTGGTTGGGAGATGTGACCACAACATCTTCTGCTGGAAACCCCCAATTATGGATTCAGATGTCTTTTCTGTCTATCACTCCCTCTTGACCTGTGGAGGTAAATGCAACAGACTCGTTGTCATTGATGGAATCTACTTTTTTTGTGGTGACTGAAATCCTTTGGAAAATACTTTCGGAGTTGTATTTTTGTACTGAGGCGATCTTAATTTTATGTCACCATCATAACATTTAGAGAAACACGCTCTTCAGGGAATGATTTGAATCAGTTTAAACTCCTAAATGTATCGTGTTATCTGAAGAACCAGCCCAGTGCTTTGGAACTAGTTAAAGAAAGTTGAAGAAAGTGGAGGCCCCAGATTTATGGACATGAGAAGTTTTTTTTTTTTTTTCCCCCATCAACATCTTCACAGTCCTTCCTATTTGTATTCTTTGTACTGGCCTACAGGTGGTACTATTCTTTAGGTGACTCACAGACCATGCAAACATACAAACATACACACAGACAACCACATGTCCTGTTCACATATATATATGTCACTTTAGTATTTCCTATTGTGAAGGAAATATGTGTCAAAATAGATGTATTTTCCTAATTTATTGCCTGTTTCTTAGAGGCTATAGTATGTGAAATTTGTTAATGTTTAATGGAGTGGTAGTGGAACATTTTTGTTATATCCTTTATATTATAATAGAAAAAAGATGTAATTTGGAGTATTACATGTTATCATCCACACAACACTGTTTATACAGAACCCTTTGTGTTTTATACATGTTCAAGCCTCTGTACCTCTGTACAGAGGTGTTAAAGCAGTGAACTGTAAAACTACCCCACCTGTTTTTGTGCTCAGTTTGACATTCAAACCTTTCATACTTTTGGGTTGTTTCAGTTTTGATGTTATAATGTATAATGAATATAGTTATTTTATTTTAATATATCTTGGCTGCGGATGTACAGCTTTCCTTTTGTTTCGTTTGTTTTTTTCATTGTAATTTTTTTCCCCAAATAAATGACTTAAAAACTGTTTCAATAGCACATTCAGACACATTCTTGATTTTGTGGAGAGGTGAACAGCACTTTTAAAAAGATGCTTCCATTGTAATTAATACAAAGAGCATGTTAAACAAAGTGATGGCCCCTTGTTATCTGAGAGAGCCAGTGTGCTGGTAAAATTGATGGCATACGGCTAGCATTTTGTAATTCATTCCCTCTTTGTTGTCTTTGGTCTGTTGCACTATTCATGAATGGATCTGTTCCACTATTCATGAATGCTCTTGAATATTCCTTTAAAAACTCTAAGGACAGTCTCAAAGCTTCACCAGCATTCCCTCTTAACAAATTGCTGCAGCGTCTGTCTCATCTATGCAGGCATGGGACTCAAAAGTCACCAAAGGAGCCAATGAAAAGCCCACCAATGAAACACATATAGAAACAGATAAGTCCTCATTCTGTCTCATTTCTGTTCTATTTCTCATTCAGCCCAATTTACCATGCCCTCCTCTAAGTTTTAATAATTCACACACTGCTACGGTGAAACAATTATCATTTCTGCCTCATCTGAACTACCATGGCAACAGCTTTCTTATGTCAGGCTGGAATGATACAGGAAAAAAAATGGATTTAAAAAAACAGTCTGACTGCTTCAACTAGATTTTCAGGATGGGCTGGGTTGAGGAGGGGGCATTCAGATTTGATAGTCCCCAGGCAGAAGGATATTATATTACTTTCAAATAATACCACTTACATGTTTACCAGTAGACTATTCCAAACATAGGAATATATATGGGCTCAACAGAGAATCATCCCATCCCCCCCTAACTCAGACTCTGTAGATTTGCTGCATTTGTCCAAAGTAATTTAAGGTGAAGGGTGTGGTCACTGGTGGGAGATCTTGTCTGTGCAAAGGAAATGACGAATTACAGAAATATCTCCAGAACCGCAGCAAGGGAGCACTCCAACCGGAGAAAGCTGGACTTACCAATTATGGCAGAACCTCTTCACCACCTCCAACCACATACCTCATTATTCAGTCTAAAAGTACTCTCTGACAGATTTAAAAGAGCACCAGCCACCAAGCACTGAGTCCTCTGAGCTTCGTTTATGTCATAACTTTGTCTTCCAAACGTCTGACGTTATTGACGACTGACTAATGGATTTCAGCCAAAACAGCGAGCTAGCTAACTGAAAAGCCATTGCAAAGTTGATATTAAAAGTACCTTATTTGTACATACATTTTTACCATTCCAGGAGCAACTTGTAGTACTACAACTTGTATTACAATCATAAGCACATTTTAGCCTAATTATACAAACTTTTGGAAAGGTTCTGTCAGCTTTGTATGAGGTCTCAACTCTATTCCCTGCCTCAATTTCCCATAGTTTTTATTTCTGCGTCATCCACCAAGCAATAGCTAAAGGAGGTAAACCCTACACTCTAAATTTATGAGGAGACCAATACATTCACTGTATACATTATTCTCATAACTATATGTTGCAGTCACTAAAAATAGAAATATTCCAGCTCTTCATGCAACCTTGCCCCTCCCCTCCATTCTAAGATATATATATATAACAGCATATCCTACTGTTAAATAAATAGACCTCATATAAAGTAATTAGCCATATATATGTCATGTGTACTTCGTGCACAACCCACCAAACAGGTGATTTCTGTTTGTGTGTCTGCTGATCATCCATTTCTTAGGGCTGCCAAAGATGAGCAATTAAGCACTAACCATTAAATATATCACTGTTCCTGTGCACGCCAAGTTGCATCTGTATCATGCCAAACCTGGCAACTTCTTTAATTTTACCCTCCATAAGGGCAGATACAGGGTACATACAGGGAAGATCCAACAATAACTGGATTCTTTCAACACACTTCCTTCAGTACCACAGGGGCCAGTTGATATATTAAAGCTTTGATGAATATGGTGGGGTGAATGCCAAACATCTCTCCCTTCAAGAAAAGCTTTTAGTGCAAAATGTTGTTCTTGTTTTAGTGCCTTTACCCCTGTTAATGAAACTTTTTTTTAAACTTCTTCTGCAGTATTGATATTCACTGCAGAGCGATTGCAAGGAGAGATTTGCACATCGGCACTTTATACTGCCATCATCTCATTTTGCTTAGATGGCACACCCATGGTAGAATTTGCATGATAATGGATGTTTGCTTGAATAGTATCACATTCTCTGAAACAAGCAACAGGCAGTTTTTAGTCTTGGAAGGGCAAAGTAATTATTTCAAACAAAATTCAGTTTTCACCTGCTGGCACAGGAGGAGCACCTCTGTGTGTGTATTTTCTGTTTTTTTGTTTTGCATGTGTAAACGCCTTTTGGGGAATTATGGTGTGTGTGTCACTATTTACAGTAGGTGGCACAGAACTCCATGAGACAGACTGACAGTGCATACAGTATTTTGTTCATTATTCTCTTACAAAATTGCTCAACTACCACAGCAATTTGGTGTTAACAGGACGAGTTTCTAAAGGCATGTAGTTTCACTCACTCTAACAACCCCCAAGCACCTCAAAAGCACAAGCACAATTGATATGGGAATGAGGGTACACACATAAGTACGTAAGTATACACTCCCATTAAGTTGCAAGCTGCCATACCAGTCACACACACACACACACACACACACACACTCACAAATAAATAAATAAATAAAAATGAGAATTCTTTCATTTCTCTGTTTGCCAACATGTGCCACAGTGGAATGAAGAAAGTGGGTAGAGTTCTTGAGACATAGTTTTGAGGGGAACATACCCTTTTTATTTCTTTGCAAATCAACAGATTCTCTCTTCACTCACAGTGCATTGTGGCACTTTGTGGAAAAACACCTGTGTGTGTTGGTGTGTAAGAACACAGCTGTGTCAGATGTAGGTGTCATGTCCCAGTTCAGGAGCATACACCTGGTCCTTTTTGGTGTAATCACTGGTGGGCAGACCTTTGAGCTTCATCCTCCAGATCATTCTCCGCTGTCTGTCCTCTGCCATCTTAGATCTCCTCTGCTGCGTGCCAGGGCTGCTCTGACTCAAAGCCATGACGTACTCCTTCAGCTGTGTGTCTGTCAGGAGCCTGAAGCCTGCCTGTTCCTTGAACGTGTCCATGGGATTGTCCCTGTTGGCAGGTGGAGTGGGTATGGCAAAGCGAACATGCTGCCCTGGACGCTTGCATAATGCTTTCATGAGCATGCGTTCAGGCGCCTGCGGTCCCTCCGCGGCAGATGTCGTGAATGCGCCCACTTTCCGCAATGGCAATAGTTTTTCAGTGGGACAGGCTGGGTCGTTCTTGCAGCTGTTCCTGGTTGCAGGCTGCATCGATGCAAGAGGGTGACTAGTGGATGATGTACCTTTGCTATAGAGGGATGGTCCCATGTTGAGATTCAGAGGCTTCGGCAAAAGTGGTACAGAGGATGTGGTATTTTCATAGAAGACCTGCTGAACCGCTGAGTGCTTGCTTGATGGAAGTTCCTCAGTCCAGTAGCCCTGCTTTGGCTGTAAAGAGGTGGTGGTTGGATATTTACCCTGGAGAGCTGGAAGTTCTAGGGTCTTGGACTTTTGCCCTGAGGAACAAGACACTGGCTGCTTGGGGTGCTTGTCCTGGGTGGCTGGAGGTTGAGGGGCTTGAGAAGCATTCTTGAGGAGATCGGCTTCAGCTGGCAGACTGTGATGCAAAGCCTTATTCTTCAACAGTCGCTCATGCACTGCCCTGATGCTGTCTGTCATCTTTACCTTGGTGGTCACATAGTATTTTCCAGCTGCACAGGGGAGCAGAGACATGGGGCTGTTGATTAAATTTAGCAATTTTTCTCAAACCACATACTAGTTTATACTGTTGGTACAGATTTTTTTTTTCACAGAATTTCCAATGCTTGTGGATTAGATTTACAGGGAGCGCCATCACCTGCACCAGATTCTCTACACCATCATTGTGTCAAATCTTCTGACTGCCAGCATGTTTCCATTTCTGATCCATAGACTGGAGACATCTCCAGTGGTCTTAAAGCTACACTAGTTAACTTTACATTTTGACGGGTCCCAAAAGCAGTGAGGGGTAAGTTTTGATTTGTTAATTCCTGAGGGTGAAGAAGTGAGCATCCAGAATCTCATTTGTAGCACAAAACTATTGGGCCTCAATTTGGGGTGACAGGACACACTTTGTATCTTTGAAATTTTAATGTTCAGAATAACCAATAGCTGTGGTTCTTAACTCACCTTGGGCTGGCAACACAGTGCTGGCTGACAAAGAACGAGCATGATGGGACATCTTGGTCCTCTTCTTTGGTTTCCTAACTTTGCGGACCTTCAGGATGGATGGACCTGCCTGTGCCATGTGGTTAAAGTTTTGGAAACTGGTCTGGTTGGTCCCCTCGAGGTTGTTAGTCAGAGCAGCGTCCCAGCTTGCCAGCAAGTAAAACTGGTAAAGGAGCACGCTGGATCGAGTGTTCACAATTATACTGGGGAGAAGACATGAAAGAGGGAAGAGAGGCATTGATGAACAAATGTAGAGATTTTAAAAAAATTGTAGCCAAAATCTAAGACAGTATCACTAAAAAGTACTTCATAGGTTAATAATAATTTTAAACTCAATGTGGCTGTTGAATGATAGCTGGGTATTTCCCTGAAACTAAGTGAATGACACCTTGTGTGTCTCTAATCTGGTTCAATGCTTTGGCCAAATGACTGGGGACTGTCTTAAGTATGGCTGCCCCCAGTAATACCCAATACTGGCTGGGTGACAGGCCAAACTCTTCACAGAGCCTCTTTCCAGCCTCTTTTGAAATGGCTGGAATACACTTTCACAATATATGAGAAATATAATGATTCAGCAAAACAGTGGAATAATAAATGATATGTATTGGTTGATTTTAGGATTTTGATTTTAGGAATTTGACAGGTTTTATAGAACACATTGGTATGATGTAGACACAAATCAGATGTCATGATAAGAATATTAATAATATTGCTGTTTATTATAAGCATTAAAAGTATCCAGTGTAGTTTATGACCACTAGTGGCGCTATGGTGCAAATTAGGAAAACCAGGTCCCTGTTTTGTTTATATATCATGGATTTCCAGCAAGCCATGAGTAGTGGGGCGACATGTAACACACGCCAAGGTAACGTTCAAATTATTCCAAAGTAAGGCTTTGCAAATGTATAATGCCAAAAAAATTACAGCAGGGGGCAATGGAAAAGGTCTGAAATTGGAAATACCTGTCTCCATGTATATGAATGGACAAGATGGGACTTTCTGTATTAACAGTCGTCAGACAGCGACCTGTGAGGAAGCTGAAGATGCGGATTCTTTCATCTATACAGCCAGTGATCACACAGAGGTCACGAAGCATCACTGAACGCACCTCCCTATAGCAAAAGAAAACATATATCCCAGTATTAAGGCTTCTAGTGGATAAAATAATAAAATGTTTTAAACAATGACTGACAAGCACAAATAGGGCAAGAGAATCAAAATCCACTTCTGCTGCTCCTTTAACTGCACTAGAATGTTTTTTGTTTTGTTTTGTTTTGTGAATGACCCTTTCCTCTCAGGGTTAAAAGGCCCCCATAGGCTGTTAAACTATGCGCGTCAGCGAGGGTCCACTAGGGTCCGCGTTTCGGCATTGGCTGACGTCAGCAGATGTCCGTGCGGACAGGTAGTGACGTCTGCTGTGCAGCCAGATTTTGTACGCTCTTGTACGCTCGCCATTGCGCATGTTCCAGGAGGGCTTCCTGTACTCACAATCCATCTCTGAAGAATAGAGACAATCCTATGTGTGCAAATTCATGTAGAGAAATAACCCAGGCAGTGGGAAGACACATGGAGGCCTGCAGGTAAAAGTGAAAGTATCTGCAAGGCTTATTTGAGAGAGCCACTCAAACTTTATTAAACGCTCACTAGAAATGGGATCCTTTAATTTAAGTCGACCCTTAAAAATTAAGACGTTCTGTGCGTGGATGAAAGGAAAAGTAAGGACATATTAAGGGCTTTGCCTTTCATTGCGGTACTGGAACACCATTCTAGTGAAGCGCGTCCCCTCGAGACAGCCTAATGTTACTATATAAACAGAGCCGCGATCGCGTCCTTTGTCCGCGTGCGCACCCGTTTTGAAGTATATCAACCCCTTAAGTCTACAGTTCTTATGAGCTCTGTCAAACCTGTAATTAGCATCACATGAAGGAACCGTGTCTCAACAAATATTTGAATATGGCTGAGTTCAAGAAAGCACTTAATTAAGGTGTATTCAGAACAGAACCTTTCAAATGTTTTTCACATTTTTCATTACTGTATGAAACTGAACAACTGAATTTTTGACTCTGTGTCATCTGTTTGAAAAGAGTGAACATTACAATAAGGTGAGTGAGTGTATTTCCTAGAACATCAGCAATCATATTGTTCATAAGTTAGAGGACACTGATGAGTAAATATTTTAACAAACCACACAGAAAGTCATTACAGTAGTAGTTACAGTAAGCAATAATATTGAAAATGCTCAATGGAAAATGAATAAAGGAATATGTAAAGTCCGTGGAAGGTTAAAAAAAGATTGCCTATTTTCAATCATTACATATTATATTCCTGTGCAGTTGGCTGAGTACTTCAATATAATTAAGCTTAGACTTCAAAGTGTTTGTACATATAAGACGCTACTCTGAAAGCTGACCAGTTGACTAGTATATTACATTTTCAGTGGGTGCAACCCTGTCCCTATGGGGCATTTGCATGCTGCGCCAGTGTTGAATGCTATGCAGAAAGCATGCCTCATGGGCACTGTGAGCATTAAAAATTTAGCTCTCCCTCTTACGCAGAAAATGCTTGACCACTCTCATTTCTGGCAACACCACAATTTCTCGAGCCTTGGCTCTGTGGGGACTGAGTGAAGACTGTCAGTGTTATATTGCTGCAGCTACCTTGGGTGGTGGAAGGTCATTAGGCAACCTTTGACATTTACATTGGTGCTCCATGCCATGACCTGGCCCTCAGAGTCCCCTGTAACAATGTGATAGGTATCAAAGAACAGGCACTTCACTGCACTCTGGTGGGCATCAATAACCTGTGGGACAGAAATGGTCATCTGGAATGGATTTTTTCCTTAAAAATACAAGCACAATGATTTGCTATTTTCAAGTAACACAATAGAATATGGTGATCTTTGTCTCACTTTCAGCAACGAGGCGTTCTCTATGTCCCACATCTTGACGAGGCCCTTGCCACAGCTGCTGAGTAATAGTGTGATGTCAATTTTAACACACCAGACAGGGCTGCGATGTCTGAACTTCAGATTTTCAAAGCACTTCCCGGTTGCCAGGTCCCACACTGTTGATATAAAGAAAAATATACAGTAACATATTTTATTAAATGTGCAATAGGTTTCCCATCTCTTAGCACCAAATGACCGTAATGTATCTGCAGCAATTTGATAGGGGTGCTCATCAGTGCCAGTGACTCAACGTTTACATCACCACGGTGACATTATAGTAATGATATCATAGTATTTCACATCACAGAATATAAACTCTTCTCTTGATGTTTCTTTGGGATCTCTGCCAGCCCTTCAGGGGGAAAATTTGCCTTTATTCATCATGTCAGTTTCTAGGCCACCGTAACCATGTGAGGTAAAATAATGTTATAGATTACTTAAAGCCCCTACAATATCACCCACTCATGGTAAAGCTGTCAAGAAAACTCTAAATAAGATGAATTGTCCCTTGCTAGAAATGCAAGGACAAAGGTAGAAAAAAGCTTTGGTGGAAATGATGTATGTTTTTAGACTTGCACTGAATTAATTTTAGACTGTTCAGCTCCAGTCTTGCACAGTCTCAACACTCACCTTTGACTTTGCAGTCTTTAGCTCCGGAGACAAGCGTGTTGGCATGCAAATCCAGGCAGTTAATTGTGCCCATGTGTCCGAGCAGCACCATCATGGACGCTCCTGTTTTCAAATTCCAACACCTACAGAGGCGGGAGCAAACATGAAATAGACGACTTCATCTGAGCTGCGACGGCAAGCCTGCATTTTAATAAGGGCATACTGCAGCAAAAGTATCGTACAGAATGTGTTTCCAGCAGTATAAACCGAAAATTAACACTGTGCACAGAACTTGCTGTTTGCTGTAACTAATTGTGCCGGCCTGTGCCAATTCCCTGTCCGCTCCTACCTGATGCTGAGATCGTAGCTGGCAGTGATCACCAGGTTTCTCTCCTCGCAGAGCAGCACAGCCCGGATGCTGCCAGCGTGCCCTTGGATCAGGGGACTCACTTCCATGGGGCTGGAGACGTCCATCAAATGCACCACTCTGTCTCTGGAGCCGACAGCCACTAACGCGCCCCCGCTGTAGCCCACCACTCGATACTCATCATCCCTGTCAAACCCCATCCAGAAACAGCCAGGAAGCATCAGCAGTGGAGCACAGTGGTGTGCTCGTAGTCGAAAAGTGCTGTCACTAGATTTGGGCCTCACTGTCCTCTGTGTATAATACCCATACATATTACACGGAAAAGATTTATTCTGTTTGATCATTAAAAAAAAAAAAAGATACCAACTTCTCCAGCAGCACTGTAGTGTGATATGTTCCACAGAAGGTATTGCGTTCAGTCATTTGTACGGTCTTGGTTTTGACATTTGCATAAACATCCTGAAATGGTATGTTCTGTTCCTGAGAAAGATCGGGGTTACATCAATCACGTCGTGATATGTTGTAAGATCTTATGTGTTATAGTCTGCTCCATCTCGATAAAGGGTAAGCAATTGATTGCAGCGGTTTTGGTAAATCTGAAGGGATTATGTTTGACTTTTACCTTTTGATGCCGGGATAACTTGCAGCTGGCACGTTGCATGTGAATCTCATTGTCTTTCACAGGCACCAGGACCGCTTGTGTTTTGGCAAAGCCAAGACTCTCTCCAACACCGTGATTCTGGGAGGACAGATGCTGCATAGTTGGTGCACGTGACATGAAGACATGACCCGAAAGATGGCAAGCAATGGCATGCAGTACAGTCCTTGTATAGTTAAAGGTATGCTAGACAAGGTTTTTGTGTAAAACTGCAGGTGTCATCAATTTAAATCACAAAGTTGGCAATCTTTATCCATAGAGAGAAAGGAATCAAAACTTAAGATTGAAATACAGACTGTCCCATGTCCCTCTCTCACATCCCTTTGGTATAAAGCATCACAGATCGGCAAGAGTCAGGAGACAAGACTTTATGTGTGCAGTTTACTTGATGTCGCATCACAATAAATTTGGATTTTGAAGTCCTTTTTTCAAACCTCTTGCTGCAATTTGGAGCTGCCAGCGTGCAAACTTGCCCAGCTGGTGCCGCTTTAAACAAATAAAACAAAGCAAAATACACAATGCAACATTACGTATTACATCCATCAGAATTACTGCCATCTCTATACTGTACCTGCATACTCAAAGGTGTTCCAATGCGTCTTCTATAAGATGCCACCACAGTAGAGGCCCATTTTTGCCACTGCTACAATATTTGATATGCACCGCTCACATTATGCTTTATTTACTTAGTTTAGAAAAAGTAGGACAACAAGCTGTGCTTCAAAAGGCTGTGCATTCAAACAGAGTGAGAAACAGTCTGTATAACCCAGGCATTAGCTGATGATGTAACAAAGTCTTGTGGGTAGAATTAGAATGGAAAAGGGACAATGCATTGTTAACAGGCTGTCCCAATTTTTGTTACTTTATGTTTGATAACAAAGTAATCACAAAAACAACATTGTAATCACAGTCGGCAGCAGCACCCTAAACCCCTGCCAAAGAATATAAACACATTTACTTCAATGTTTCTTAATTCTTGGAGACCAGGCTGCTTCTGAACTGTCAAATAGCTGAACCCAGATTTAACTGAGGAGCAGACTAAGCTATGGGGCAGCTAGCTCAGGCTGGACACCCTAAATCATGGTTAGCTCACAGTCAGCCGATAGCCAACTTGCTACTGTCGCATCACACACACCGAGGTGACTATTTTCACAGACCATCCCACACACACACACTCCCTTTCTGCACTTAATTTTCTTCTTTACCATCGCTACCCCAGCCTCAGTTTGCTTTGCTTCGGGGGGATATGACTGTTGTGATATTGTTTATTTATTTATATTTTTATTATTATAATTTTTTTGGCCTTCCTTTCACTTCTAATGGGAGATGATGGTGTGTTTTCCCCTGCTGTTTTCTGTTCCTGTCCTGCAGGAGTTTACAGCAGTGCTGCTGGAGTGCTTATTTAATTGTAAAGTATAATGCTCCTATATTGATTATGGAATGGGATATGATTCTGCCACTGGGTGTTTAAACATATTGATGTGACTGTATAAACCTTTTACTCAATATGCAGCATCACAGCCTGTGTAGTCAACAAGCAAACGCATCAAAGCACAAACCCAAATAGTAAAGTATAACTATTTTATGTATATTATGTATATATCTGAGGCGCCCTCGGTGTTGTTTGTATTCCTGGACTCGTTTGCAGCTGCAGGACGGGACGGGGGGGCGGACTGCATCTGAACTATGCGTACAAATGTAACTGTTTGAAAAGTAAAGTGGGGCAGTGCTGAAAAAGATTGTGCGCACTCAGCAAAGCCCTGCCTCACAGTGTCGATGTCATACAGTCTGGTATAGAACATGATGACACATAGTGATGATGTAGTATGGCCTACTAATGGTAATAGATGTGCCTGTGTGGCAGGAGCGACCACCGGGAAGGCTACGCGGCTCAGCGGTGTAGGGTAATGATTTCCCCTCAGTGAACTGGATGTGGAATAATCCTGTAACACAGAAGAATAGCAGAGCGCAACCCCCGAGGACCCTCTCCCCTCCACCCCCTCTCTCTGTCTTTCTCTCTTTATCTATCATCCTTTCTTCCATTCATCCCTCCCTCCATCCTCCGTGTGTCTGTTGCATCTGCTGGTGCTCGCTGGTCAGAGCGGGGGTGGGGACTCTCCTGACACCACACTGTGCGCGCGTGTGTATGTGTGTGTGTGTGTGTGTGTATTACGAAAGATAAATACAGAGTGTGGGTGTTTGTGTGAGCATGCGCCTGTGTGCCTCTCACTGTACGGTAATGGTTATAAATGTAGTTGTGTGGATAATGCATGCATTGTGCCTGGTCATTAAACTAGACTATGTACAATGTGGGCACAAGGGGGAGAAAAAAAGGAGGAGGGAAAGAGAGAGAGAGAGAGAGAGAAAGAGAGGCAGCAAGCCTTGCCTGCCTGT
>OMLF01042440.1:0-24251 GCA_900302615.1 Holocentrus rufus | reverse complement strand
CCACCAACATCAAAATCCGAAATAAATAAGCTTGCATGCATACCTATACCAGTATTGGCAAGGCCAGTCTGTTGTTGGCGTAATAAAGACTCTAAAGAACACTCCTCCTTTGTCTGTTCTCCCTCCATCTTATGCATCTCAGGCAATTATAGAGTAATAAAGAAAAAAAATGTAACTAGTAATATAACTAGTTACTTTCTACAGGGAGTAATAAAGTAAAGTAAGGCATTACTATTTTTGAGAGTAATATGTAATATGTAACTGTGATTGACCCACCATCTCACTGCTCGTTCATAAAGATCAGACAACGCAACATGTGAGGAAATCTCACGTGAACTGAGCACGACCAAGACATTAATGAATGATGTCATTCTCAAAAAAAAAGAACTGTTAGTAATCCATTCTATTATATAAGACTGATGTGCTACTCAATCTGAAATTAATCAACTATTTTTAACTCTCTCTCTCTCTCTCTCTCTCTCTCTCTCTCTTTTTTTTTTTGCCTGGCAGACCAAATCCTCACCATAGATGCTGCCCCACGATCTCTCGTTTCTAACTTTGTTCATTAAGGACAACTCCAATAGGATTTCAGTTGTCGCTCATTATTTACATATTTCATTGTGGCATTTATTTTCATGCATGTCAAAGCAGTTTTGCCACACCTTTCTGGCTCATTCACCCTCATTCAATGCCAAATCCCATAAGAGATTCTGGAAACTTCTGGAACTTTGTCTTCATTCAGTATCAGAAGAAAAAGGCACCACTCCCATTTTGCAAAGCTAACATCATGCTATAAACTTCTACATTTTGAAAGAGGTTCCAGTCACCGTTTCATTTCAATTCAGGAACACAATGCAAGAGCTGAAACCAGGAGGGAGCATCGTCCATCAACAGCCGTGAGTCACAGTCAGCCCTGCAGCTCGCTTCCTCTCCAGTTGTACAAGCGAGCTGCCCACACTTCAATGGCTGACCCACCAACGCGGGACACGTGTCTGTGCAAAAACCTCAAAGTAATTTCCTTCCTTGTCTCTTCTGACTAAGGCCAATAGCACACCTCATTAAGACAAAAACATAACTTTTTTTGGCACTCATTGCATGCCATAAGATAGTTTTAATAGTTTTGCACAGATATTTAAAGACCACTTTTTGGTGGTAATGAAACAATGCCATAAACTGAAACCTAAAACCATTGCTGGGCTACATGAATATGTTGGACCATATTAAACATGCTTCACAAACATTGAGCGGTTTGCATTTATAACCCACCGTTGGAAAAAAATGTAAACTGGCTTGTAAATATGTAAAAGCATCTGAATAAATGTTTTTCCAGTTTTCATAAGTGCATGATGATTTGACATACAACATGTCCATTTGCATAGCTTAGGCCTTTCTGGAAATCACAGTCCTTGGAATATGTGAATTTACAAAGTTCCATTTCTGAATGCACAGTATAGATTGTTCTTGTAGCTGTAAATCACCAATGAATACATAAATGCTTCATGCTGAAACTAACACAAACACACAAAAAGAATACAACTTCCTGTTGCTCAACCACAAGGGTTGCAGACAGTAGGCTATACTGTACTATGTGCAACACCTATACACTGCACATACAAAAATGGACACCTTTCATTGTTGCTGCACAAAGTCCGGGTGAAAATCTCACTGTACACTGACTGCACTTGAACAGCACAATAAAATTTAAGACCAGTCTGAAAAAAATGGGTACTGGTATTTGGCTTTAACAGAGTACCAATTTACATTAGTGGGAACAGGACAGTGTTGATGAAAGCTGTATGTGAACCTCCAATGTAGACAGCATTGGAGGATGGACTCATGAATTTAGACTTACTTTTCACTGGAACTACAAAAGTGACATTTGTAAACAACAGTGGAACAGCTTCAACAAATGGATGAAATGAAAGGAGTTGTCTGTGGCAAAGGCGATCACATACTGCTGAACATTCCAGAGGTTTCTAAAGGCAGAAACTGACAAGGCGGATGTTCAATGATTTTCCATGTATGAAACTGAAAATGATTCTAAGTTTGATAGTAAGTCCATTCAAAGTGAATATGCACACACATTATTCTTAAGGTGGAATAATGTGGAATAACAGTAATGTGCACAATGTGGCCACTGGATGGCGCCGGTGCCTTAAGAGCGATTTACATTTTTTTAAACGGGGTTATTACAGAGCATCAGTTTGTGTTTTACATGTTCAGGCTTGGCAGTAATTTTGAGTAATTACTGAGTCCATCATTTTTTTTTTAAACACGTGGGCTCCATGTGAAAACGTAGCCTATGTGTTAAGCAGGAAGGAAGGTTTTCAAGTTTCTCTCGCTTTCTCTTTCCTTCTTTCTTTCCCTTAATTAATCCTCCTTTAGAGAAACTCCCCCCTCTCACTGTGCAGATCTGCAGCGACTGTCAGCTGAACTGGATCCTTCCCTTTCTGGACAGAAAATTAAAGCAGAGGCGGTAAGACTAATTTCTATTGTCTGGATATAGATGTACATTTGTGTATTCAGAACCTTTTAAAATCCCGGTTGCAGATGCTCCTATTTATTTATTTATTTATTTCTGTTTTCACACAGTTGCCAACTAGACTGCCAAATAGTACAATACAGTGGATAGCAGCTTAGACAGAAGAGACCTGTGTGACTTTTTTTCTGTAACTGAAACTTACCTGACATCGTCTTTCACTGAGCTATCAAGTATCAGTTATTTTAAATTATCCCCTTTCGAACGAATTCTCAATATTCATTAGTCAATATTCATTGGTTTGTAACAATCATGCCTTTATTATGTCAGTAAGATTTAACATAGCTCTAAAAATGTAAATATGCTGTGAGTGTGAATGATTAAAAGTTTAAGCATGTTGTTTTATTTGAAGATTTTACCCAAATAGGTCTATAGTCAAAAGAGTGTTTTTTCAAAATCCTTTGAATCCATTTGCAGAAACAGGCTCTTACTCATCTGCAATATATCAATATAGAGGTGTCTCCTTGTAAAAGTGTAATAATTTTTTTAACCATGGCTGTACGATTTCCACAGTCTATGTATTGCATTTATTTATTTATTTATTTATTTTTAATAGTGAATATTTCACTTTGGAGGAAGACTGCATTTCTTTGTTTTCCACTCTGCCCCTTAACTTAGTTCACTGTAAAGAGAGAGGATGATCTCACAAGATTGTTCCAAGTTGTAGGTAAAAGAGTGGGATGCAGCTCAGGTCGGGATGTTCATGTGGGTCAACATTTTCATTACCGCCACATGTTGGTAATAGATGCTGAAAGTGATGCGGTCACATCACAGCTGTTCCCAGGACTTCAGTCTGCATTAAGTTGGAAGTGTTTTTGGTGCTACATCTTTCCCTGTTTCTGGCCCAATTTCAGTTCAGTTTTGAGTTCTGGTTATAGCCCTAAGACTAAGACACATGTTAGCAAGTGCTATTGTTGTGAAAACACAAATTCCACACATTGCTTCCATCTTTATTGTGTGGTTTTTCAGGGAAAATTTGAGCAAAATCATGTTTTGGATTTATATCATTCATATTTCTTTTGACAGTAGTGCCAGTTTTCAATTGGAGTCTGCTTCTAATTTGAGATGTTTTCTTCATCCAAACCGCTAAAAGCCTTGAATTGCACAAGCAAAGGTTTAAAAGTTAAAACCCTGCCGACAAGTAATCAAAATGTTTCCTCTCTCACAGCTTTATATTAGAATGGACATCACGGAAGAGGAAGACTATTATTATCATGACAACATCAGTTTCAACTACAGTTATGAGGACTACTCCACCCTGTGTGAGAAGGGTGATGTTCGTTCCTTCGCCAGCCTCTTCCTCCCCATTGTGTACACAGTGTGTCTGGTGGTGGGCCTGGCTGGAAACACCTTAGTGGTGGTGGTGTACGCCTACCACAAGCGCCTGAACACCATGACGGACGCTTTCCTGACCCACCTGGCCGTGGCCGACCTTCTCCTCCTACTCACGCTGCCCTTCTGGGCTGCGGACGCCGCCAGGGGCTGGGAGCTGGGCGAGGCCCTCTGCAAGATCGTGTCCGCCTGCTACACGGTCAACTTCACCTGCTGCATGCTGCTGCTGGCGTGCATCAGCTTGGATCGGTACTTGGCGGCGCTCAGGGCGCGAGGCGGAGACCGGGGAGGACGGCTGCAGAGGGCGTTCACCAGGAAACACAGCGGGAAGGTGTGTGCGGTGGTCTGGGCCGCAGCTTTTATCCTGGGCCTCCCTGATCTGATTCTCTCCAAAGTGAGGCTGACAGGCAGTCGGAGCATCTGTCTGCCCATCTACCCCCAGTCTATGGCGAGGGAGGTCAAGGCCTCCCTGGAGATAGTTGAGGTGCTGCTGGGCTTCGTGGTTCCTCTCTTGGTCATGGTGTTCTGTTACTGGAATGTGGGCCAAGTGCTAAGGGGTCTCCCCGTGGAGAGCAGGGGCAAGAGGTGGAGGGGCGTGCAGGTTCTCCTGATCGTGGTGGGGGTGTTTGTGGTCACCCAGCTGCCCTATAATGCAGTGAAGGTCTATCGGGCCATGGACTCCATCTACGCCTTAGTGACCCAGTGTGGGGCGAGCAAAGTGCTGGACCAGACCGCTCAGGTGACAGAGAGCCTGGCTCTCACTCACTGCTGCCTGAACCCGATCCTCTACGCCTTCATGGGCTCCTCGTTCCGGCAGCGCATGATGAAGGTGGCCAAGATGCTCGGCGAGAGGAGGAGGAGGAGGAGGAGCAGAGGAGGAAGGGCAGCTCAGAAAGAGGAGCAAGGGACGGAGATGTCGTTTAACTCCCACAGCGCATCCCAAGAGACCAACACATTCTCCATATGAGCAGGCGATCCGTGCAAGTCGTCAATCGTGTTAAGTGCAAACCCGACAGCATTCTCTCCGAGAGACTTCTTGGTAACTCTTTACAAAAACAGGGGGAGTGGAGCCATGTGTGGAAACCATCCAGTGCCTAGGAATCCCAGTCATAGCCTAAACAGTTCAATCCTTCCATGACAAAAACAGGAGGATGTTATTGCATGTGTCACGGAGCCTTTTCCCGTTCACATTTTATACAAAATTATCACTAGCAAAATACACTTGTGTTTACATTTCTCTGCCTTTGCCTCCAAACAACACAGATAAGGACACCCACCCCACCCCACCGCTGTCAAATGAAAGACTCCACAAATAGAAATAGTTTCTACAGAGTGGGAATGTGCCATTTGCTGGATATCTTACAGGCTTGTATAATCTATTTTAGTTTATCTTTTGACTGCTGGCATCAAAATGAAGCACATTATGGGTTGGTAATGAAGCGAGGAGCCACTTTAAGACACAGACTTCAGATTTAGAGAACAAAACATTTGCAGACAGAATCATCTATGGAATTTCAATATTACCTGTTGATTTTTGGGTACTATTTTCCTGCAAAGTGGATATGCAGTGTTTTGGAGTGAGATCCTTCCTCCTGGCATTTACAAGAAACATTGACACTCTTACAACTTGGAGATATACGGAGTAAAATAAGATTAAGACTTCCCTTTAAATACTGTACAGATTAGAATGACAGTTTAAAGGAAGTGTCTTTGTAAAAATATATATGAGCTGAAAACAATGAAAAAGTATTAATTATGGCCGTGCTGCTTTTGAAAACAACTCTGGAATGGCTGCACATCTTATCGTGGCTAGGATTGATTTGCCTTGCTTGTTTTGATTATAATGAACCAAAATAAATATAGCTGTTAGGCTGCGTCTCTGTTTCGAAATGACATCTGCTTAGCCTATGATCCAGAAGAGTGAGCCATGCCAGTAAGAGTCATCTGTGGGTGTGGAAAACTGATTTTCAGTCTCTGAACATTGTTCCTTATTTGACTCTGCAGACTGTTAGCCCCAATCTATCCACCCCATGACCGTTTACAGTAAATTACAAGATGAATCATCAAGAGCTTGCGGCCTTCTGGCATTGTGCTGCAGATAACACACTCTTGTTCTTGTGCCAAGTACAATTGTGTGTCCAGTGGGCACTGACTCCATTTGATGTGGATGGCTGTGAGTTTTGTGTGACCTAAATACCACAGGACATCTGAAACCCACATTTACATCTTTATTCACCTCACAGTTCGTCTCCGAGCAGGAAATGATTGCAAAAACTTCACAACAGATGGGAAACCAACTTCTATCAGCCTTTTTGTGGGGTGAGGATAAAATGTTGAAAGGGTAATTTGGTAATGTTTAGGGCAGATTAGACATTTTCCTGGAATAACTCAGTCTCTCGATACTTGCAAATCTTAGTTTCTCTCTAAATGGAGAATATTTTTTCTCTAACCCTGATTTAATCAGACGAATTGGCACATTCCTATGTATGTTAGTGGCCTGTAGGAGCCGTTGCAGGGGAACGGAGGGTTACTGAGACTTACTGGGAAAGTCCAGCATTGCCACAGTTTTGAAGTGTCACCTAGTTGCCATTGAGATTAGTATAAATCAGCATTTTTTCTAGGAAGTATGACCTATACTAATGCAAATTGCACTGTTTCCAATACAAGTTTGGACAACATCTTTAAATGGTTTGCACAATCTGGATTTCTGTTGCATCAGCTTTGTTGTTTCTAACAGCAGGAGACATTTGCTGTTTTGTCAGATTAAATTAACACCTAAGCCTGAGGTCAACAAAGTGTTTCACTGCATTGGCTCACAGAGGAATTTATGATATTGTCGATTCATTGAATGCATTCATCAAATCTTTAAGTTCTACAAGCTAACAAGTTTTTTTGCTCTTTTACCTCAGATCAAGCGATACCTCTGTTGTCATATTGCCAGGTTGTGTTCTGGCATGTTTTCCTGTCACATGTGGAACCAATTTGATCTCAATTTACCATCTGCTAAGAAAAAACACTGCTCTCAACCGAAGGGAAAAGCTTACTTATTTAACATGGAGAATAAACAGATAGGTATAGTGCTCTGGCAAACATATCCCGCCGTATGGTATAGACCAGTGGTTCACAATCTTTTTCGCTCATGACCCCTTAAAACGAAGTCACGCCCACTCGCGACCCCCCTCACAGTCTGCGTATGCAGAGCTGTGATCAGTCCAACGGGGGAGCAGTTCCAGTTTGGAGGCCTCAAATTTTAAAATTACTCAGTATTTCACAGGAAAACAATAAAAAAATTTAAGAAAAGATATGAAAAAATGTCAGTGTCATAATAATCTTGGAACCCAACCAGGGGTTCGGTCCCCTAGTTTAAGAACCACTGATGTAGACTCTTGACAAGTCCTGTATAAATAAGAAGTCTGGTAGCCTGTGAAGTCTGGCAGCATCTATAATGGATGTGTTTAGTATTCTTGTTTTATGTTTTCATAATTTATAATTGTTTCTCCTTTCTTGTTTTGGTAAGTGACCTGTGCAAATTAAACTACGTTCAGGAAAAAAAAAAAAAACATTTAAAAAGTTCAAAACCCAACATCAAATTATTTTATTGAAAAACAAAATGTTTTGGTCCAAGAATTTACAAATAAATAACAAAATACAATAAAGATTACCCTTATGAAAAACAAAAATCATAAATATACAAAAATACCGAGGCACTTACATTCGGCCTCTGATAATTCAGACCAGAAATATGGCTACTTAAATTATTAAGTTACAATTAAGGCAGTCAAACAGCTTGAATTTCTACAAACTAGAACCAAAAATTGTTTTCTGTTAAATTAAGTAAAAAGATTAGCTGTTCAAATATATAACTAAACTCTTGTTAGAAAGAAAAAACTCTGAGGCCTAAAATGGCAGTATCATAGAAATTTACAACAGAAAGCCCTGTAACTGTTTCTTGCATTTCCACAAGATTAAGGTTACAAACGTAACCAAAACATTCAACATACAATATAATTACATATTGTGAAATGTAACTGGAGGATTGATGTGAGTTTGACACAATATGCCTTCCACGTAAATAGTGTTATCACCAATGTGCTTACATACCCTGTACTAGACACAACTCTGTAACAAATGTATTGTAAAAATAAAGCATTCATATCAATACTGAATAGTTACATGTTATTGTTTGATTCACTTAAGTTCTGTGAAGTACTGAAAAGCAGAACACTGACACAGCCCTAAACGTAGATTAAACAACAGAAAGTACTTCAGTTGTCTTCAAGTCTGCCGACTTCCACTGAAGCCAAGGCTATGGAAGAACACACAAATACAGTGCACCTAGGAGGCTTAAGGGCTGGCCCTGATTTATTTCCAGTAAGTCATCTAACTTCTCTGGAATGTTGTGGATTTTCCCCGTGTAAACCATTAAAAACATTAAAAACAAAAACTCCTTTACCATTTTCCCCTCAAACTGAGCTCCCTTGTAAAAACCCTGTGGAAGGGCCGTGACTCTGGCATCCAAAATAAATATCCTGTGGCAAATTCATTCTGACACTAAGTCTCGCTATCATTTATATAACTTAGATAAACTGTCGACAGAGGGCAAATGGCCAAGATACTAAATATACCAATATACCAACCTACTATAGGACTGCTTTACAGCACAGAGTCAAAATGTTGTGTGGAGAGAAGCGTTTAGGATGGCAAAAGGTGTGCATTGGCATTGGCAGTGCAATAACAAAAAGGGGAAAACATCATTGACGCTTCTTCAGAGAGAGAAAGAAGAGTTCCTGCAGATTGTACAAGCGTACAGCAGTGCCAGTGTCAGCTGTCAGTAATTGAGGATCTGCACATCAAACAGGTCGCACACTCCTTCATTGTCATCCAGGTTGAAGCTGTAGTCGACGCCCGCATTTGGAGAGAGGCGCACCAATGGGAAAACTAGGGGGAAAAAATACAGGAAGGAGACAAAAATGTACAATCAGCCCCAAGTACACTGTAATCGCTAATATTATAAAAGACAGCAAATTTTTTCAAATAAGATAATGTGATGCTTACCATCAGTAGTCATAAGCTCATCAATTAAGTCAACAACTCCTAGAAGACAATAAAACAATGACAGATTTCTCAGAGCTTATCTTTTCCATTCCAGCATTAGCTGCTCTGGGTTGAGTCAACATTGATTCCTCAGTATCAGCAAGACATTCTGCACCACAGCTACACAGAATGCTAAACTAAAACAAACCTATATGATTCAGCTACTTTTTTCATCTGAAACAATAGAGGGTCAGAGTTTCTATGTTTAGAGTCAAAGCTCCAAATAAGAACACACAACTAAAAACTTCAGTATAACCATAAAGGGAACACACACAAAGAAAAAATGAAAATGCCCCCAGCCACAACTGCGGCATTAAATGCTGGAGGAAACACTGCTCAGTCTAAATCAAACCCTCATTCCATTTCCCTTACCTTCCCTCTCCTCCCTCATGTGATCTCCAGCAGAGTGTAACCTCAGCAGACTGCCCATATCCAGCACAGACTGGTGCTCCTGGCCAGGCAGAACCTGCTGCTGCATCACCACCGGTGCTGGCGGTGGGTGACACTCTGCAGGGAGGATGGGAGGTTTAACAAGAACAAGAAAGATTCTGCAAAAAAATATTCTTATATGGGACAGTAGTAAGATATGACAATGTTCTCTTTTGCTAGGAAAGAAGTTTTAATCTAAATTATTTAACCTTCCAGGCAATACAGAGGAGGAGTTTCAAGGAATGGAACTATTTTAGACATTTAAAACACCTTGTTTGGAGAGTTTAAACCTTATTTAAAGTCTTAGATTGTCATGTCTGATGCTTTAGTATCCCTATGGTTTTTATGTTACTTTATGCAAACAAGACTTAGGACATAAAGGTTTCATAATAAGTCCTCGTCCTTACCCATCTGTATGTCAGGAGGAGTGCAGGAGGATGCCAGCACATCATTGTGTTCCGGCAGCGCCATCTGGTGGTCGGAGCAGAGAGAGTCCTGGCTGCAGGAGGAGGAGGAGGAGGTGTTGGAGGTGGAGTAGGAGGAGGACAAGAGAGGGAACCTCTGCAGGCCTGCAGGGGTGCTGGGTGGAGTTGGCATGGTGCAGATGTCATCGGTGGGGGGCACACAGAAGACCACAGGCTTGGAGGAGGCCGAGTCCTTGTTGATGAGCATGACCTGGATGGGAGCGGACTGGCTGTGCAGATTCACCTGGTACTTCTTCTGACCGCTCGGGCCCTGGACAGCAGCAGTTTATAGTCGTGAAGCTGTAGTTTATAGTCATTAGCAGTATATTTCTATTCAGGCTGGGATGGTAATCATTTTAGATCAGGGTTTTTGTGATACTAAGATAAAGCATAGCTGGCGGGCATCATTCAGTGTCTCGCTCAAGAATCACCAAGCAGGGCGGATGCTTGTTGTTACAGGGAACTGAACACAGGATGTCTAAAGGACGTCTCCCTAATCACTACACCACACCACTGCCCAGGTTTTGTGTTTATCAATGACTGTTTATCAATGCTATAGCAAATACATGCCAAGGCTTACAGAATAAGCAGCCAGAGGACACAGGGCCTCATTAACAAACCTGTTCTCATTTCCAATTACACACAAGAAACTTGTCAACACACAGCCTGCTTTTATGACAGGCTACTTGTGGTCTATGATAGAAAACCAAGCCAGGTATAGGAAATTATAGGTTTTTGGGTGGCTATTCATCATAAGTATAAGCCAAAGCAAAATTCTATGCATCTAAATCAAAAAAAGCAAGCTTGTGAGCAGCGACCAACCATTTCAGGTAGTGGCACCTCCAGCACTGTCCCTGCAGGAGCCACCATAGCTAGAAGAGTGTCCCCACTGAAGGCGTTGCAGATGTCTTCATATGTCACAAACTTATAAGTGCAAGGGTGTTAGGGAAACAGAAACAGGATTACTTAACGGAGGAAAAGGGAGACAATACACTGGAAAAACAGGACCGTGAGAATTGTGCAACTGAGGATTACCGTGGCCATGATTTCACAGGAGACTGACAATGGCAATTATATTTATAATCCTCCCTTTGTAGCATTTGCTCCATTCAAGAAGCAAACAATGTTTAAGCGATCAAACATGCCTTTTCTCCCTCAAAGGGATAAATGGCCCCAGGAGGGCTAGACTTACTAACTGCATAAAAACAGACAAAATCAAGAACACAGAACACATTAAATCCAGTTTCACTGAACTGGCATGGCATCAAACCTAAATTCTCAGGCTGCCACAGAGAGAAAACATTCAAGAAGATGTTTTAAAGGCCTTTTATGTATGCAGTCAGACGTTAAGTTGCTTTTTAACGATTCTACAAGGGAAACACCATCCTGTTGCTCAAGTGTTTGTTGTATTTTCAATTAATTTATATATATAAAAGGTTGAAAACAACAACAACAAAGGATAAAAGTAAAGTTTCTTCAAATGAAATTGCAAAAGTGAAGGGGCAAACAAAACAAATACGTCACACAAAACAACTGAACTGCATAACAGAAACTACATGACTCTAAAAAGAAGGAAAATAGCAGGAAAAAAAGCAGAATATATTAATAGCAATGAAAGATGACATAAAAGGATATGTGCTGGCGATGGGATCGTGGCTGAGGTGTTTGATGCTTTCCTCTAGCCAAGCCTTCTGGTTGTCCAGCTCCCTCTCTTGGGCCTCCAGCTCAGAGATCTGGGCCTTCAGCCTCTCCACCTGTTCCAGCACCTCCTGCGTCTGGCTGCCTGTGTTCTCCCCCCTGGACATGAGGCAGAGAAGGGATGAGAGTAGAGGGAGAATGTTAGAAATTAACACCAAATGAATGCTGTTAAATTTTCACAGGGACTAGTTTGTTTTTGCCCACAAGCCATTCTGCTAGTTCAAAAGCTATCTGAAACCATTCTTTTCCAGTGCAAATGTCATATTTTAATGAAAAAATGGCAAAAATGGCAGGTGATTTTTATTTATATATTTATCAGGCCAGGGTGATGAATATAGTTCCCCAGACTATTTATGGAATGGAAGTATGTCCTGAGGTTTTTCAAACAACTTTCAAGTTCCTAAAAATGTTGAAGAGGATGAAAAACTTTAGCAACATGGCAAATATTTCACTAATTCTAAGCATGGAAAAAAAATTGATTGTTCACACCTCCACTGGATTATATTCTTGTTTTTCTTCTCAATCAATCCTACACCCTCCAGCACATTGGTGATGTCATATATCCTCCTCTTCTGCCTCACTGCCAAGCTGTCTGCAGCCTGTCAATTCAGACAACAGACAAGGGTGTTCATAAAGGGTGTTACTCACTGACAGCTTCATATGAACCCATGTTGACAAAGTGCATCGCAGCTGACACTTTAACGGGCATTATCTGGAAGTCCCAAATTCCTGCGGGAAACAATGCATGTAGGGGGAAAAAAAAGACTTGAGGCAAACCCTTTGAATAGAATCAAGGATTTGGCAAATTAAGCTGTACAAACAACAAATCAAACCCCTTGGCAAATGAAGAGAGTTATACAATAGCAGGAGGAGTGGGGAGGAGGGAAGTGGGCTAAGGAGCCTACTGTGTAAACATTACCCAGCTTTGGCGCGCAAGAGGAGAGGGAAAAGTCCTCCTTATCATCACAGCGATGCACAAAAGGCAGACCTGTGGAAAAGACTTAAGATATGCTACCTTTGGTGAAGATACAGCCACAACTTGTCAAGGCACCGAAAGCAGTTAGCTAGTCATGACTGAATGTCTTTCAAAAGTTTTTTGGGGGGATAAAATATCACCCTTTACCCACAGTGTATTTGACAAGTTAGTTGCAAAAGAGAAAAAGGAGCACGCCAAGGAAACAGAATAATGTGGGAAATGACAGGAAAGACAATTTGAGAGCTACATGTGTAACTGTTAGTGCTTGCCACATCTTGCTAAGTAGTCAGGTTGGACAGGTATCGAACCACTGATGGTGATGGTTTAACACTGTGGTTCCCAAAGTATGGTGTGGGTACCTCCAGGGCTCACTGAAGAGGTTCCAGTGAATCTGCATCAAAAGGAGTTTAATTTCACTCACTTGAAGTTAGCCTAACTCATGTACAGAGATGCATATTTATATAATTGGTTCCACCTGCCTCTTACCATTTACAGTAGAGTTAATGTGTGACTTCACGACAAAACATCAACAATGTGGGGTTCCTCAAGACAGTTGACAGGGAACCCATGCCCCAACACAACTGGGACTTCTCCCTTAACTTTTACACTGGTTTATTGTTAGTAACGTTTTTGACTCCAAGCTGGAAGACACCCTTTGAAAAGTATTACAACTTTTTGTTGTCTATGAGGTGGTGTTGGAGGTTTAGCAATGGCGGCTAACTAGCTCCTTCCATGTCCACCTGGAAAACGAATCAGTGCACCTGACTTGCCCCGTTTGAGGCTGACAGCAACACCCGGCCCTTTGTTCATCTCTCCTGAATGGTCGCTGCCATTGTTTTATATCTATGGTCGCTGCATTAGCAAAACAACAAAACATTGAACAACAAGCCACAAATTAACACCAGTGATCCAGCCCACTGTTCCACTGACCACTTTCAGATCAAGCACGCCGTCCTTCGCCTCCTGAAGCAGACTGACAAACTTCATCGTGAGGAGACCCAAACTTTTCTCGTGCCGACTCGGTGCCGAACGTGCGCGCTCTGCCATTGTCTCGAGCTCCATTCCCCTAGATCTTCCTTCGTCAAAAGAAAGCCTTTACTTGAGTTGAGTCCCTCTGTGTTTGACGACAAATACAGCGACTTTCCTCCCATTCAACTGATTCAACAGTTGCCACGGCAACCCTCGCGCCCTCCCTGCCAAGGTAACCCCCCCTCCCACCGCCACCTGACCCAGTGGCCACGTAATCTCATACTGATCAGTCAGTCCCAAATCTAAACAGATCAAAACGTGTGCTCCCTGCCTAGTCTCGACATAAATTAAATCCCGTGACCTCTCACACATTTTATTTCCAACTAACCGCGCGTGTACATATAATTTTTACTTCCCCCCAGAGATTCAGCTTGTCAGTCTGTGCTTCAAAAATGGAATCAATAGAAAACAGAGATGTAATTTTCCTTCCATAACTGCAACCTAAGGCTGGCTTTACACGGTGCACCTTGAATGCAACTTCAGTCCCGTGCAATTTGTGTTCGATTTAGGTGGAGAACCATCCAATGAAAATCACGAATTGCGTTTGTGTCATCATTTGTTGTAGCCGAGGATGAGTTTGGTGACATGGCAACAGTGATGTAAAGTTTACTTTTGGAGGTTTGGAGCATGTAACTAATTGCGTTAAAGTTCCGTTATGTGAAGCCAGAATTTAATTTAAAAAAGAAACCAAAAATGTTTTGAAATTTTTTATTGGAGAAATGTGATTAAAAAATAACTTAGTATAATTATATAACATTGGCAAAATTGGATTAATTAAAAAAACAACACAATATTTCAGAGTTTAATAGGAATCTTTTTTCTAAAAGCATAAAAGCACATTAAAAATGTGCTTTCATGCTTTTGAACCTTCCATAGCGAGGTTCATAATGGCAAACAAGTTTTCTCAAGTGTTAAAAGTCTTTCAGCACACTGGTGAGACGTTTCATTTTCTCTTCCATGATTCTCTTGTTAGTCTCTGTTTCCTCCAGAAGCTGACGCATTTCTTCCTCCACTTGAAATACCTGAGGAACAGACAAACACATGCAGGCACACACAAAATCTGAGCTTCAGCAAATGAGTTTTACTGCTTAAAACTGTAATAATCTGCAATGTCAGGAGTGCAAACAGATCCACAATCCATCTGTATTATGAATACCATCATGTCATCGGTGAGGTAAGACGTGCAGTACCTTCTGATTAGCTTGCTCTATTTGCTTCTGTTTGTCATTTGCCAGCCGCAGGAGCTCAGCTTGATGGGCTGCTTGGACAGATTCAAGCTGTCGGCGGAATGCATCGTCCACACAATGCAACTTCTCTACTGCAGCTCTGGAGGATGTACAACAACAAATAAAACATAAGCTAACCCAAGCCATTTGGTTGATGCTGTCCAAATTTCTTTCCAGCACCATGAGTACATATATATTTTAGATTGGATGGCCCCAGTGAGAATTGAACCGCTAACTTCAGCAGTGTAAGCATATCTACAGCTTTATTTAATTTGACATTAACCGATATCAAAACTTCTTTTGTTTCAAGGGGAATACCACTGAATTTATGTATTTCTATATCATTTCTATGCTCTAAGATGGCATTATTTATGGACAGAGCAGTATCATACTTCTAATGCAATGCTACTTTAATATCTCCATCTCCTCGCTTTGGGAGAGAATTTCTTATGTTCATAAATTTTGATCTGACTGTCCCAAATAGAATTACAGATGGGAATTCTTCAAGTGAATTCGGCTCTCCTTTGATATATCATACTTGTGGGCCTCTGATGCTTTTTCTCTCTCCTCCAGCAGCGAGCGTTCCTTAGAGTCAAAGTTCTCCTTCATGCGCTTCACTTGGCTCTCCAGCCGAGTCAGCAGGTCTGCTTTCTCCTGCCACTTCTTACTGGAAGCACTGAGAGGAAAGACCATAAGAGAATGGAAAGGTGAACTTTTGAACATGGAGGAGAGCGGAATTAGGCTGCGATGAGATAAAATTCTTGTGACAGAAAGAGCAAGATCTAAAAGGGCTCGGGTGTTACATCATTCATAACCTGGAGTAACGAAGGGGACTATGTTGGTGAAAAATGGACTTGAAAAAAGTTAAGCCCGTTCAAGCGATGTGGGTACATGGTATCCTCCTAGTGAGAACAGAGCATGGACAGTTTTATTATCTATTCCTAGAGAAAGATGATGCGCGTTTCAATGGTTATTTTCACCTGACTCTGAAGCATTTCCACTGGTTTGTTCAGTTTTTGAAATAAATGAATGTGACATTGACATAATGCCCAGCTAAAGCTGAGAAGTGATTTTCAACATGGAGTACCCAGCGCACGAAAACACACCACATCTAAAATACGAGCAGCACAGATTGGAGGAGACATCCATCACTATTGAAAATAACTGAAAATAGGCACAGGGAATGGATGAATGACTTGACTGCCTGACTGATTGCGTGCTTGTTCAGGTCCTCAATCCCATGAATCTAAGACGACAGGGGTGTACAGTAACTGAGTGGATGATAGACTGCATCATGAGAGCCTAGTTGTTTTACTGTACTCTTTGTCAGTGTGTGATGACCCCCTTGCCTGTAAACTCTCTTGACCTCCTCGAGCTCCACATCCTTGTCCTCCAGCTGCTGTTTCAACTCCTCTTTGCGCAGGCTGAGCCGCTCCAGCTGCTCCCTGAGGTCAGCCAGCGGGGCCGTCTCCTCGTCCAGCTGCTGCTGGAACCTCCTCTGGGCCTGAGCCGCCTCCTCGCGCAGCCTGCGGATCTGCTCGTCCCGCTCCTGCAAGGTCTGGGCAGCGTGGGAGACGTGGGAGGAGGGAGGTAGGCACAAAAGGGGCGAGAGGGAATTATGCATTATTCAATTCATCAATAATTTATTGCCATAAAACCAAAGTTGTTAGGAACTGGTCTTAGTGTGTCTAAGGATAAGACAGTCAGGTACATAAAAACATTCACCCCTTCCGGTACAATACACATTGTGATATAAAAACGGCTATTTAAAATGCATTGAGACAGACTATTTACAGTTCAAAACTAGTCAGATGTTTTAGTTGATAGTGATGGAGTCACAAATGGAAAAGAGAAGTTAATGGTATAAGAGAATAAAATAACTATCACAGGCCACAGACTATGAGATTGTGAAGTTGTAGATACGGGTAAAGGAACAATAACTATTAAAAAGTCAGTGTGACTCCTTGGAGCGCTGTACTACCTCTTTGAGCCTCCGGATGGTCTCTGTCTGGTCATCAATGATTTTGGCTTTGATTTTGAGAGCATCATTGTCTTTTTCGTTCTGTTTCTTCTGCGTCTCCAGCTCAGTGCCCAGCACCTCTATCCTGGCCTCCAGGCGGCCTCGGTCCTGGGCTAAAGACACTCCTGCCAAAAGGATATGAATGAAAATGTGAACTAGATTATGTCTCCCATGACAGCACTTAACAGATAATTATGTTTGTGTGTGTCCCAAATAACCACTAGATGGCAGCTTTTACTTGCTACCTAAGAAATACAGCCTCAGCGTATAGGAAGGAAGACCACACACCCCTACTTCTCTACTTATGCTGAGGTAGAATCTCAACAATGTTTACGGTGCTGAGAGGACATCTTAATTGCTTAGGTGACTCCCTTTGCCACTAAATAATAGAGCAGAGAGGTATCTTGATAAACAACTAAAACCGGCTGCCAGCGTGCCAGTCCCTGTGCACCACGTTCTTCCAAAGCAGGTACAAAATGGATTGGCTACACGCTGGAGCAGAGGGCAACGTCCCCCTACCTTGCTGAGCCAGCTCCTGGCCCCAGATCCTCCTCTCTGCCCTGAGGCCGTCTATCACCGACTCCTGGGCTGTGAGCTGTGAGAGCAGCCGGGCCTTGTCCTTCTTCAGCAGCTCGAGCTGCAGGCCGAGACGCCGGTCCCGCTCTGCCTCTGCTTCCAGGGAGTGCAGGCGGCCCTGGCCAAGGGACAGGCAGAAAGTCAGGAATAAAGATCAACTGATGTCATGGCTGACAGATGGAAAGGCAGCTGGACCATGCAGTATTCATGATGTGTCAGAGGCTGCCTGCTCAGTGTCCTAGAGGCTCATCATATTGAACATTACTGAAAAGGCGGCGACCAATGCACAGAACCACTAACCCTCCACTCTATTAACTAAACTATATGAAGTGACTTAACACACCTGATCAAATAACTTTATATAAATTTAATGGAACGCCACAGAGAAATGATCACAGATCTTGCCCTGTTATTGAGCTGCTGCACCTTTAGATCAGTGACAGCATCTTTTTTGGCTTTGATAAGCTCAGAGATGCGGCTCTTCTGCTCTTTGACCATGGCTGTGAGCTCCTGCACCAGGGAGCCCGATTTCTTCTCCCTCTGCTGGGACTGGGCGAGGGCGGCTTTGAGCTCCGACATGTCTGCGCTCAGATGATCACACGCCGCCTTCACCTACGGAGGCAGAGGGAGGAGAGGGAATTTAATGTGAAGGGGAAATCTAGGAGTTAAAAAAAAAAAAAGAAAGCAGCAGCGAAGGTTCAAGTGTCACCTGACTTGACAATTTCATCAATCAATGTCAAGTTTGAGGTCCGACAGAAGAGGCTGTCAATGTAATGGATTTACGGAAGGCAATCTTCTAAAGGTTCCCATGGATGTGGATTTGACTGGCAATCTGTATCTCCTTCAGACTTTGCCAAAGGTTAAAAAGTTACAGAGTCAAAGAAGCAAATTGCCCAGGCATTAGCAATCAAGAATAAGATTACATTTCCCGCACAGGGCGAATGAAATCTGTAACCATAACAAGAAAGTATAGATTGATTCAAATGCTGTCCTTTTTATATAACTTGTTTCCTGTGGCAACGACAGACTACTTATTCCACAATCAAATTATACCCGTTCAATCTCAGCTTTCACCACCAGGCAGACAGAAAAACTGAGCCTAGGATAGGGGTCAACTCCAGTTCAAACCTTCATGTTTTATTGGACACAGGGAATCATTTTTCAGCTGGAACACATTGAAAATACAGAGTCGGAATTGTAAAGGGCACAGCTGCAGCGTCTGCATGCCATCTGTGCGGCTGGTGTCCCAGACCTCTGAGAAGCGAGCAGCCTCGATGGTTAGCGCCATGCGGAACTCGTCCTCCAGGGCGGCATACTGCTTCCTGCCCTCAGCCAGTTTTTCCTCCTGCTCTGCTGCCTTGTGGGCGTGTCTCTGCTCCGCCGATGCGACCTCTTTTGCCACTGCCTCACGGAAATCTGCCCCACCGGGTATCAACCGCGACCCCAGTTCTTTCCTGTGAAACAATGCGTTGCTATTAAAGATGTTGAATTCACCAGTTTTACCAGCTGTTTGAACATGAATACAGACAGGACTGGCTTAAACAGGGTCAAGCAAGTGTAGAGCAAAGAGGAGTGGGGTTCTAAGTCTCTGTTCTAATAAAGAGACTAATTCTTAAACGAGATATCCACCATTTGAAAAATGTGACACTGTTGCAAATGGCTCCGCATGAGATTAATATTCACTACTATTAAATACTTTTGACTTATTACATATTTGAATCATTGAAGGTGCACTATGCAAAATTTCTAAGGGTTGATTGAAGTGAGGACCCTTCAGACTCAACTGAAAAAAAAAAAAAAAAAAAAGTTACGACATTTGATGGTTGAGTTTTCATGGTTCTCATTGCCAGCCCAACTCACTGACAAATTACATGCTTTTTTCCCATCAGTTGAGTCACAGCCCTCTGTTTTTTTTGTTTTTTTTTTAACTGAGCAATGAATATGATGTGGAGTCTTCAGAATCAAACACAAGTCTACCTGTGCTCTTGCTCCCTGGATGCCAGCAGTTCGTGCAGCTGCTGCAGCTTCTCTTTGTGCTGACGTACCGAGGCTCTCTGTATGTCCACCTCTCTCTTCAGAGCCGCTGCCCTGTTCTCCATCTCCTGGTGCCGCTTCATCTGAACAAAGTCAGCATGTTATGCCCACGGCTGTCACAAATAAGCCCAATTATGCCTCACGCTGATGGGTGTAACTGAATGACCCTCTCTGTGGAATTCTTTCCTGTCGGCATTTTATGACTCACCATGATGGATCAGTGAACTATACAGTCATGCTGAAAATGTTACCTTGATATTAACACCCTTTACACTAGCTTTTACATACTATTACATACAACATGTTCAATTGTATGTAATAGGTTAGAACAGAAATGATAGGTCTACATCTATATGAACCTAAATAAATAACTTATGGAGGCAGCAATACTTTTCTCTAATAGTAGTGTATGATTGAATGTTTATTCTCTGCAATGATGCAAGAGTCTGTAGTGCTACTAAACTAGCTACCTCCTCAGCCTGCTGGCGAGCCCTGAGCGCCTCTCCATGGGAGATGCTATCCTCCAGGCTGCGCAGGGCACTCCTGTGTTGGTCCTCGCTGCTGCGGGCCTGTTCCAGCTGCTGGAGCAGGGACTGGCACCTCCCCTCCAGCTCCTCGCCGCGGGCCTGTAGGTCAGACCGCCCCGATCGCTCCTTCAGCAGCAACTCCTTCAGTCTAGGAGGGGGAAAAGAAAGATGGGAGCGTGGAGGAACAGCAGGGGTAATAAATATGTATTTATATGGAAACTGTGGAGTCCAGTACTGGCAATTTTGCACCGCACCTATCTGCCCTCTGCGGTTTTTGTTTTATTTCCAAATGTTATAAAGATGATGGCCTGTGAAATTGGAGCATTCTGACGGCAAAGCATAATGGAAATCTAATCGCAAGGAGGAGGGAAATGTAGGGTGGAGGAGGGAATGTAAATAGGGTGGAAAATGGTGCTAGCAAAAAAATGATTAGGCAAAAGGGGAGAGTGATGAAGAGTGAAAGATGAGAAGGCACTGAATGGGAGCACTACGGGAAAACTGAGGGCACCTGCAAGTAAAATGTGCAAAAACAAAACAGAAAATCTATGACCACCTCATATGTCAACACTCTCTTTAAAATTTCCCATGAGTCATTTCTATAAGTGGCAGCTGAGATTGATTCATGTACCGCTGCTGACATATGCTTGTCACCATGCCTCTAATTACGATGATAATGCTAATTTATCAGCATTATGATCGTAGCAGGGGGCGGTGCAAGCAAGGACAGATCGTGGCAACTGGCTCTCTTGTGTCTGTCTGTGCAGTGCAGCAGCAGTGATGTTCTCAGCCCGATGATCTTACATGTGTGGGGAGAGGGAGACAGGGACATTTAATTACAAATAATTATAACCTCTGCAATTTAAATATAATTTACATAAGCAAGGCTGGGTGACTTGGTTAATGATCTTTATGCTAAATGCTCAATTATCATAGGCATACATACGAGCTGTGTGTAATGAAGCCAAAATGTATGCCTGATTTTTATAAGAGGCTTTGCGATGCTGATAGTGAGGAATTTTAATAGTGAAATGGATTTTACTGCTCAAGAGCAAGACAGGCAGCAGGCCTGGGTCTCATGAGAGACAATACAAAGGATGAAGAGGATCGAAATGGATGAGAATCCATTATGCAGTTGACAACTAAAATCCACAGAGACGAGTTCAATGATATTCTTTTTCCGTGCGGTTCCCGCTTCAAAGCTACTGTATTCCATCTGTCGTGCGTGCCATGCGCATGCGTTTGCGCTTATGCTGTGTGTGTGTGTGTGTGTGTATTACCTATCCCCCCGTTCTCTTACCTGTCTGTGGTGTGAAGGGCCAAGCTCTGAAGGTCTTTTTCCTCACTGGCTTGGGTCTGCAGGCACTTCAGCTGCTCTGTTAGCTTCCTCACAGCCTGCTCAGCCTTCCAACGCCTCTCCCTCTCCTGGTCACGCTCCTCCACAATCGTCTGGACCAAACACAGAGAAAAGACATACAAACAAAAATACACTTTTGCAGAGAGATGTTAAAATGCAACAATTATGTACGGCTGAGACACTCTACTCTTGCTTTTGGCGTCATATTTTCCAGTAAAAACAAGTCCATCTGCAGGTGGTCTATCCAGCCGTTACCCTGTAGGTTTCCTCCTCCACAGTGGGCTTGGTGCTCTTTTCCCCCGAGGCTCTAGCAACTCTCAAAGGACTCCTCCTCCTCGCCGGCCCCGCCGCGTCCACGCGCCCCGGGCCCTCCACTTTCCTCCTGGGCCCCGCGGCGCTTTTGGAGCTCCTCTGTTTACGATTCTCCTGATCGCTGCGCATAAAACAAAATCACAAGATATTGAACCTGCCCTAAAATTGATCATAAACAGCCCTCTAGCTAACGTGTGGCTCGATAAAGGTCACAGCAGATGAGTTACTCGCTTTTATGAGAACCCAAACTTGGAGCAACTCTGAATTAAATTTTGAGCTATTATCTTAGCATCACCTTGCTTTTGATGAGGACAGTTGGGAGCTGACTAAAGTTAAATTACTGAATCCTAAGCACATGTCAAAAGTGGCTGATGAAGTAAGATGAGGGGGTAGACCATAGCAGCGCAGTCGTTAATCACAGCAGCGGGGCGACAGCTGTAATTTCTAACAGAGAGGAGGAGAGTTCACAACTTCATTCAGACAAGAAAATTTATCACCCACATCCTGCTGTGAGGCAAAAAGTTTTCCTCTTTCATCAAGGTAGCTGGTAAGGTCAGTGCACGACAAACAACATCGAAGCGTACATTGCTGTATATTGTGTTTGATGATTAATAACACTGACTTTGCCAGTTATTACATTGTAAATATTTCTGCATCAGCAAACCTGGGTTCTGATTTGATTATCATGTGATTGTTCATCGAAAGATTTCAGCAACACCAGAAAGTAGTTTGAGTGACAGCTGGAGGAGGGTTGGACCAGGCGCCGGACTCACCTGTCTGATCTCCTGGCCTTGGTCTCCTTGGCGGTTCTCCTTGTTGGGATCCTGCTGCGCCTCTTGTTCTCCTTCCCGCTGTCACACTCGCTCTCTGACGTGAGGTCTGTGTCCCTCTTGGCTTTCCGTAACGTCACCACCGGGGGGCTGCAACCGCCGGAGACGTCACCTGCAGGGTCCTGGGGATTTATTGCACAAATCTTTATTGTGGGCAAGAGGGTAAAATAACTACTAACTCAATGGTTGACTGGTCTGACATTCAAATCTAACAGCAGCAAAACAAAATTATATACTTAGCAAAAGCTTGTAAATGTAGATAAAACATAAAGACTTGAAGGAACAGTTCACTCATCTATCATTTTTTAAATTTTATTTTGTTTAGGATTATTATACAATGGCTGGAGCATAATTTGTTTTAAAAAATAAAAAAATAAAAAAATAAATAAATAAACAACTGATGCACTTGTTGCTACAGTTTTTAAAATCAAATGTTAAAACTCAATGCCATTAGTTACACAGTACTTGGCTTGGTGTCTGTTTTGGTGCCAATAAATTGTTCATAGCACCTCTACTTAACACACTCCCAATTATCAGAACCGACCAGGTGTATTTAACAGTTGAAAAAAAACACACACACACCTGCCGGAACAGCTGGGACACCTGGTGCTCCAGTTTCCTGATGCGTTGTTCATTAGCCGGCTGTGATGGATCAGCCACAGTGGGCCGTCCCGCCTGGAGCCGTTGGCGATCTGGACGTGCGATTGGATCGGTGATTTCTTCTGAGCCGGTATGCTGACGAAACTGGGTCAGCATCTCATCTATGCGAGGAGTGGTGAGAGGGCCATCCCCTCTAGCCTGCGACGGAAACCAACTGTATTTTCTGCATTTGGCTTAAAAACAAATTTTTATTTCAGGGCTCCCGCTGTGGCCGTGATACAAAATTCCATGACTCTTGCATGACTTTCCCGAAATCAGAACAACTTCCACGGCCTAAAAATGAGACTCCTATCTGGCTTGTTAATATTGTTTTTCAGCATATGAAAGTTGTGAAGTGGTTTTCTACCAGCTGAAAACAACCATCTCAGTAATAAATGTGTGAAACAAGTTGATCAATATATTAGTATATTCCCCTTAAGTGACACATTTGTAAAATTACCTGACTTGCCTAGAGAATTTATCAAATTATCTGACGTTCTCCATCTGGAATACACTTGACAAAATTGTGTGATATTCTGCAACAACAGATTCAAGTTGTAGCTGCAGGATACAAGCAAACCCAGTACAATATTTAAAACCCAGATCTGCTTGAACCTCAGTGTTACACTCTTGACCAGTGCACAGCTCTGCCGGGCTCCCACAACAAAATACATTTTAGAACTTAACAGAACTTGAGAAAACTTTTCAAAAATGTTGCATTATACACACTAGGTGGATTTTGAAGTGAATCAATACGTCGCTACATAATTTATTCAATAAAAGCATTTCCATTGTTATTTGGCTCACAGGATTTTCTGCAACGAGATTGTGAAAACCTTTTGCAATATTGCTGGATTTTTTGACACTTCATTCTTTCCATTCATCATTTCTATTTCAGTACATAGTAGAAAGTAGAAATAAGTAGTAGAAATTGTGCAATTGTGACACCTCTCCATAGACTAATACACTGGAATAAAGCCACGGTAATGCATACCTGTTTTTTATGAAAGAGGCTGTCACCGAGATTTCCTGCTTCTTTAGCACTAGAGTCTGAGGAGAGCAGGAAGTCCACATAGTCCTCCAGACCGGGGATCTCACCAGGACTGTCCTCCCCTACAGGTGCTGGATGTCCAAGCCGGTCCAAGCCATCCAGAACGGAGATCTGTGTTAAC
>OMLF01042438.1:0-10358 GCA_900302615.1 Holocentrus rufus | reverse complement strand
GTTATTAACATACTGTAAACAGACAAGTTAGGTTAGCACAACTTTAGGTATGCAACGTAAATGAAAAGCATGACCGACGCAACAAAGCACGCGTCACTCGTCATGACACGAGGCAAAGAGAGTTTATCTGAAACGGGAGACATGTTGAGTTATTGTTAATTTCACAACGTCGTTATAAACGTACCTGTCGGCAAGCTCCGCTCAGCCCACTCCTGTAATGTTGCCTGGCTGTAGCTTACTCCTGTACGTTACTGAGAAGACAGCGGTGGGACTGCGGATTGAATGGAGTCAGAGCTCCATGTATTGTACAAACGGCGCAAGGACATCATTCTGCACGACTCCGACACTTAACAGCATTTATTGTTTTATGACAAATTAAGAATATATCGGCGTTTAATCGGCAAAACTCCGGCCGATGATGATTATTTTGAAAAGGGCTATAATCGGCCGATTAAATCGGCCGGCCGATGAATCGGTCGGGCCCTAATCTACTTTTTATTTATCTTGTACATAAATCAAAACTATTTTAAGCTTTTGTCTGTCTAACAACAGCAGCAAAAGAGTCTCTGGATTAACACGAGACCCCTATTACCCTTCTTCCCATGTTCCTTATTCACATCACTGACATCATCTTCTTTAAATTCTTGCTATAATTTGGATATTGTAGCTGCGGATAGGGAAAAGCAGTACTATCACCAATATGAGGACTTTATTAAGTAGCTGAGCCAACATAGGCCTAACATCTATCCAAGGACTACTTCATTTACGTCCATGCTGCTGATTATCAAACAGCTTCAGGAACAAGTGCCTCAGCATTTATCCATCTGATGATCACATTAGCCAAAGTATCACAATTCTTCAAACAGCAAACAATAATGCCTAATGATAATGCGATAATGCAGATGTGCGCGGAGATAACGGGCCGCTCGCTGCACACATTACAGCTGTGATTGGTCACGGCGCTCACTGATCACAGCTGTGAAGCGTAAATGGGAGCGTTTGATTTGACACAGCAACAGCGAGCGCTCAAAACGTGCTCCAAATTAACTAGAATGAAATTCATTTGCCGGTGAAATCCGTTTCGGAATTCTGGCTTTGGAGGATATTTGTCATCATGATGCTTTTTTTAAGGGCAAACAACATAATACGTGGGATCTGAAAATACATAGTCTGTATCTCCAACTGTATTATGTTTTATTTTGAGATAAATGCCTTTTTCTTGAGAAACAGGGCATGTTCACACGCCTAGAGGCTTATTCCAATCGTTAATTAGTAATACAGCCTGAAAAAGGGAAGTCAGTGGTCAATATTCACTATGTTTATGGCAGTGACATGTTTTTGCAAGCAGGTGTCAGCTGGTTTTGGGGACGCACCAGTCAAAGCAGACAATGGGAAAACTATAAGTGACTAAAATGAAAGCCACATGCTTTCAAGTCTTGCCAGCATCATCACGTCATGGCTGTAAAGAAAGTCTGCTGTCTCAAACACTAACATGACGCCACTCGGCAAGGTTCATATTGCATTTTAGCGAGCGCGCAGATCCGAATCCTCCCTGAATGTTCCGTCGGTCTCAGCATTCCAGTGATTCTGCCCGCTCGGATTGTTTTCAGCCTCGGCCTAAAGGCGATTTCTTTGCGCCCAGTGTTGCACTGTGCATCTGTCTCACATTTATGGGTCATCAAAAGGATGTTTGTGGGGCAATCACGGTCCCAAGTTCAGAGGAATTTGCAGAATGCAGCCAAGAGTCAAAATAAGCTCTGTCTGTGAGCACGGGGAGATACTACGGATCTGCTGCTCTCTCCAAAGAAATTCCTGCAATAATAAAAGATCACAACACAGCTCCTTTCAGTGCTGTGTCTCAATCATCCGGCCCATTTTCCCTAAACAGGAATCGAAACAGGCCTTCAATTTCCAGCTTTGACTAATCCACCCCGTTTATCAAACAGCCACTTTTGCAGCCTTTGAGTGTTAGTATTTTGATGCACTGACTGTAAAGCAGACCTGACAGTGTTTACCATCACTGACAAATGACACTTGGAGAGCACTGTGGCGCTGGGAGCTCGGTGCCAGTACATCTCTCTGGGAAACAAAAGCAGCAGCGCAGTTTGTTTTCAGTGGTTCAACACGTCTGACCGCATGAACTGAAGTAAATAGGTGCTTCTCTTCTACCTTTGACAATTTGAAGACAGATTCTCTTAAAAGAGGCTCAAGCCTAATTAGGCTTCTCCAGTTTCTAAGCCATCAATTTAACATTCGGTCTCCAGTGAAATTGACAGGGTGCGAAATCTATTCCATGAAAGAGGATTCTACATTTCTGAGTCAGCCTGTAGTCAAGCCAGAAAAATGAAAAGCTATGATCACATTGGTTGGAAGGCCAGTAAACTTCATATTCCCCAGTACCATTTGAGTTTAAAAGAAAATCTTACCCTCAAATAACTCTTATACTGTTCAATATCATCAATCTGTAATGTTCAGTGCATTCCAGGAGTTATGTTGTGATGAAATGTTGGAAGCTATTTTTCTGCTGTGCCAACTTTCTCTCCACCTGCCTTGTCTGCTTCCATTTGCTTGTGAATCTCTACAGTTCCCAGAGAGACCTGTGCCCTTTACTCAAAACACAGCATATCTTGCGGCCGCACTGAATTCTGGTCTTTTGTGGTTGCTGTCAGTAGAGAAATTGGTCTGTCTCCCTCTTGTACAATGGATTTCTCCCCGTGTGATTGCTGAATGTCACTACAAAACGATCACTCTTACAGAGAAGCTTTGGCTCTTTGATTCCGGGACACAAAAACTTGATGTGCAGCGTTGATGTTGCAGGTAGTTGAGAAAATTGTTCTGTCATTAAACTCTGCTGAAAATATGATGTGTGATCCAACAGAACGGGCCCAGAAATTCGAGAAACATCACCAAGGGCTGTTTTTTCTTGAGCAGCTGTTGGTGTTTTACACTGGATTTTTTTTTCTTTGAGTGCATGGGAGGTTATTTAATGTATTCACACTGAGCAGAAATTGTGCCCAGATGACAACACTGTATATCATGCAGTCTTTAGGCTCTGCAAGTTTAGTCCAATCCCAGATTGGTGCTTCTCTGAAAATAACACTGATTCTTGTTCATCTTCTTGCAAGGATCACCAGCTGGAGGTTATGCTTTACCCTCCTTCTCATTTACCATCATTATGTGGGTGAATTACTTTGTTAAGGACCGATGTCTCCTACAAACACAAGTATCATATGGTTCATTAATGGCTGATAAACCACAGTCTGGGTGAACACTCGCTAGAATATTTGTGAGATCTCTGAATTGTGGCTCTGAGTAACTCTGCTCAGTTCCCAGGGGAGAATTATTTGGCCTCTTGGCGAGATTCAATCACATTGGCTCCAACTTTCTAATTCATTCACACAGGCAGGTCTCAAATGTCACATCTTTTGCCAAGAACTGGGCAGGAAGATTATCCAGTCCAAATAAGTACTGTCTTTTCCCCCAAGGTAGAATCAGCTGACAAGTGGCTTTTGCCTTCTTGGTAAGGTAAATAAGAGGAATGCCGTGTTGGTAGAGACAGGAAAGCTAACGTCCAGCTATGTGGTTATCTTCAGCTGAGCTTGATCTGGGACCCCAGCACCACCAATTATTTCACTCAGAATGACAAAGTGCACAGTCTGAGGATGACAACTCTGATCAGGTTTCACTGGAGCCACTGTTGTTATCACCCCACCCTTAGCAATGGGAGCCGTGGAATTCTACACTAAATCATGGCTAACAAAGGATCTTTTCAGATGGGGTTCTTCGGGGCAAAACTTATCAGCTGGGGGTGGAGTGCGTGAAAAAGTTTGGGAGTAGTTTGGCTGTGACTTGACTTGTGTGCACGAGCGAGAAAGAGAAATGTACATGTTGATGGCAGGAAGGACATCCCTGACGTGATTATAATATGGACCGAATGTGACACCAAATTCCATTGAAAATATGGCAATTCAATTTTACATTGCTCAACAGCAAATTGACACATCCAATAGAATGTGCTTTAAGTCGTTTTCTCAACGTATAAGCACCCTACTTCAATTCGGAGCGCATACAATGCACCAAGCTGCATTTAATTTCAATAAAATTGCACTTTTTAAAAAATTGTCTCACTCTGCTCGCCTGCAGCCTTCCATGTTGTACTAATGTGACTGTTTACTGATGGAACAACAGGCGAACCATTTGTAAAAGTTGAAATTTTATTGGAAGAGGAGCTGCTTCATACATTACATTTACGCCGAATGGAAGATTGCTTCCAAGCACGTCAGAAAATGTCCAAAGTCGTGTTCTAACAGTTGTGTATTTTACCCGACAAACACAGTAGCATCATATCGCCAGATTTTTTAAGGGAGTTTGGCGTGGCGTAGCTCTACATGGTAGAACTACATGTATCGGCGCTATAAGAATATCGTGATGCTTCCCGCATGAAGAGAAGGCTTCTAAAGTAAAAGAATACGCCAGATGCGCAAAAAGCAAAAAATATTCATCTTCGCTTCCTCGTAGTTCCATTGATCACAAACACACATATTAGCTACGAAACAGCGGTTGACGGAAACCAAATGGAAAATCCAACCGCTCGCCACGCAGTCAGTCGATGAGCCACATAAAGCTGATTTACGCTACACACACTGCACATCATATGCCATGACAAAAGACAATAAATATTCATTTTGAGCACCGAATAATGGCACAGTCGGGAAATTTTTAGACCCTTTCGTTAAAACAAAGAAGAAAAAAACAGATGTGAATCACGTTCCTTTAGAGCGATTTGCTTATGACAGTTTGCTTCTTTGAGGACCAACAAATAGGTTACCTTACCTTCTCATTGAGTCGAATGATTTGGTCCATTTTGTCGTCGTTTTGCAAAAGCTCCCGCAGCTCACTTGTACTCAAAGCCCTGTAGCCGTCAGGACAAGAGTTTGACTCCATCAAGTTGGACATTTTATTCCTTCAAATTGCAGCTGAGAACGACTTGGAAACATAAAGCCCGCTCGGTTACATTTCGCTCACATTGGAATGCGATGCAATCAGCCAGCAGTGTCAAGACGATTAGAATAAACAACACCACTTCCGGTCATAAGCTTCAAAATAGAACGCTCGTTGACGAAGATTCTGGAGTACATTTTTGAGGAGTATAAACTATATGTGAAAATACTACTGTATGTAAGGTTAAATGTGTAGAAACAAAAGAACCATAGCCATATGAGCCATTGCAATATGTTAGGGCTGCCCTACAACAACAACAACAACAACTACTACTACTACTACTACGAATAACAATAGTAATACATGAAATAAGATAACATGAAAGGGTGTTTACTACCGTGGAGGCTCGCTTTCACTTGATTTATGGATTCTATTTATTTATTTATTTATTTATATGTTCATCTATTCATTTATTCTATTATTCTATGCACTTGGCCTTTTGTATTTTATTCTGTTGTCAGCTTTAGATATTTTTCACATTTTTATTTGCTGCTTACATTTACATTGGTTATCTTGCAAAGTGCATCGTAACTTCGTTTGAATACGTGTTGTAGAAATACTTGGGATTACATTTTTATGCAACCTGTAGAATACATTTTCACGTATACACAATGAAACAATATATATTATTCAGCTACAGTTACTCTCAAGATTTAAAAATATCCCATTATATATTTTGATATGGGTATTGTTCGGCTTACAGCTGATTATTTTGAAGGTGAAGTTCCGGTCTTTGGTTTGCTAACTTTGGTTACTCTTACTTAGACACTGCTTTCCAATAGTGTCAAGCAAGCACCGGGTCCTGCTCGACCTTCCTTTTTGCATTTTTCAAAGTCAAAGTCCTTATGACAAAAGTTAAAATGATTCTGGAAGATTTTAAAAGGAAGAGATAAAACTAAATAAACAATAAGATGCGAATGCCCTTGGTGAAGGTATGATAAGAAGCTATAAATCTTATTTTTGTATCAACAATAATGAAATAGTGGCTATATTAAACTTAGTATAAACTTTTTTATCAGTTTGATTTCGCAACTGAGCCTGTAGATACTTTACTTCAGAACAACCTGCTCAGTGTAAATACTCAACTTAATATGGCTGACTATCAATTGACTTAATAGAGCATCAGTTCTTAGCAGGTGAGTTTTACAATTTTGAGTCAATGTTGATGCTTTATTTCATATCAGCTTGTCCTATTCAAATACTCAGCTTAGTATCAATAGAATATCAGCTGACTTTTAACATAGTATCAGCTTTATATTAGTTGGGGTTAGGTTGAAACTAAGTTGAAATTATTTGCTTGTTTGTTTCTGACATAGTTCTTGAACAGGTAAACAAAGTAGTTGCTAAGCGTTTATTTGGGGGTGATTTTTGGTTTGCAAAGTAATATTTAAATATGAAATGGTGAGTTCAGCTTATTACAGTAATGAAGGAAGGAAGTTATAAGCAGAAGTTACCCAAGCACCCAAGGATTTCATAAGAGTTGAAGAGAGCTCAGTAATAGTCAAAGAAATCTTTTTGTGGTTAGATTTTATCACATACTTAAATCACAAGCACATGCTAATTGGTAGTAAAGAACACAGAGCATTGTGAAACTTGCTTTGAAGATGTGAGGGGATGTCCATCAAATCCTCCCTAACTGCAGGTTAAGTAGGGTTTAAAATGAATAAACTGCATCTTGGATGATTTCGGCCTAGATTTCTCAAAACTGCATTCTGCCTGCACCATCCCTTTGGAGAGTCTTATTGTCAGCTATCATTACTTGACAAAATCTTAAGCTATGGCAAGGTTCTTATATGTCTAATAAAATTTTGGCCAAAACTTAGAATTGTCCTTTAAACTTTGGAGCCAAAGTGGAGCACTGACTGACAGGGGCACTCCACAAATTTCTGGTCCCCATGCAAAAGCCAATTTTTGGGGCCCCCAACACCACACTGTTCAAAGTCACATGTGCACATATTAGTTGAAGCTGAAAAGTTTCATAAAAATTATGTAGCTAATGTGTACAACAGCTTATCAAATAATTGCTTATTGCCGCTTTATGCAGAAATAAATCTGCATGATTTAGGCTAAATTATTACATTTCTTCAACCCACTTCAGCAGTTATCACTAAATCATGTATTCTTTAAAAGAATCTGGTTTCTCACTCTGGTCCAAATCGATTAACCATTTAGGGCTTAAAAGCTATGTAACAACATATCATGGCTACTCACTTCAAACAGGGCTCCTCCCACCTGTCAGTCATCACATGTGCAAGTCTGATTGGAACATCAATTGATGGGAAATTAAAATGAAAGGAATTAAAGAAATTAGATTACAAGAAGAGATTTTTTGGTTTGTTTGCTTTTGTTTGAATAAGCACCGGTCAATACCATTTTCGGAAAACATGGAGCAAGAAGTTTTTTTGTTGTTGTTTTTTTGTTTTTTTCAAGACTTTATTTAACAGATTTTCAATGATATAAAACAATCAAACATTTACAGATATACAAAATGTCAGTGAACATAATCCCGTATACCTCCCCAAAACCCTCCCCATATACCCTCCCTTGGGACCAAGAGTACACGAAAGAAAAAGAAAGGCAAATAAAATAAACACATTAATAAGGGGGAAAAAAAGAAAAAAAAGAGACAGACCCATCGACATTTGACAAAATTTCAAATATAATAACGTGATCTTGGGAAAATGATAATGACGACCGATTAAACATAGACAAAGCACGACAGGATCCAGTATAATATCAGTGGACCAGACAGACAGATCAACTGGACATAACATTTGAATGACATGATTTATTGGAAATTTAACTCCTTCACATATTCAATAAATGGGGACCACACTCTCGCAAATTTGTCATCTGACCCATTCAATGTAAGTCTGATTTTTTCCAGTTGGAGTAAAGACAATTCCTCCTGGATCCATCTTTTGAAAGGTGGACATTTGTTAGATTTCCAGTTCATTAAGATCAGCCTATGCGTTATGAGGCTACTGAATGCTATTGCTCTCTTTTGCGAATTTGTGGTATGTATTTCCATGGGTATGACTCCAAAGATAGTGGTGAGTGGATTAGGTTTGAAAGATGCATTACATAAAACTGATAAACAATCAAATATGGAGCTCCAGAAATTTGTGAGAAGCGGGCAGGACCAAAACATATAACCTAGCGACACTGAGTTAGCACATCTGGGACAGATGGGGTGAATAGATGGATATATTTTTGCTAATCTGTCATTAGAGTTATGAATTCTGTTAAAGACCTTAAATTGTAATAACCCATGTCTTACGCATATAGAAGAGGTGTGTATGTTAGTGATGCATTTAGCCCAGACATCATCTGTAATTGTAATACCTAGGTCCCGTTCCCAAGCTTCTTGTATTTTAGTTTGTGATGGAGGGTCAATGTTCTGAATTATATTATAAGTCTTAGAAATTTACAACCTCTCAGTTACCTGAGTCCCCAGTCTGTAAGTGTCGAGTAATGTACTCCTTTGCTTCGGCCGGGTTATCGAATCATCTCCGATCACCATCTGGGGCAGTGATTTTCAACGTCACGGGAAACAGAAGGCCAAACCTGGTGTTAGGGCAGCGGCTCAACATCTCTCTTGCTTCTTTGAAGGCAGCCCGACGCTTCCTCACAGCAGCAGTGTAGTCTGCATAAATGAAGATCCGTTTGTTGTAATGCTGAATGGGGCACTGGCTTAATGCTTTTCTCAAGATATCCATCTTTTTCTGTAGGCTCGGTCGAGTGTCGGGGTATAGTCAGACCCAGTGAGTCCTGTAATAGCTTAGCCACTGGCCACTCCATACGGACATGCCCGAAACTTTCATCCACGCTGATAATACAACAGTTATCTCTGTTGTCTTGACTCCAAGTCTTCCATCTTAGTATTGGTTAGCCCCGTCCTCCAGGCTACGTATCGATGTAGCGTGTAGCTTTATCTCCTGGTTAGCATTCTCCACAGTAGTAGTTCGGAGCTAACTTTGGCTATTTCTCTGTCTTAGCCTGTAAGTCCGTCGTTAGTGCGGTCACTGCGCCTTCTATTTTAGTCAAGACCGATTGTTCAGAGGCTTTAATGACGTCCATGATAGTAGTGACGGCCAGGTCTGCCGAGTCCTTGGGCGGTCCAGTCTCAGGGGAGTCCGAGGCTTTAGTTGTAGTTGGTCTTGGCCTGTTCTTGTTGGACATGACTGTGAACGTTGCTTGACTATAAGTAGAGGTTTATGATTCGTTTGGCGTTAGTATAGTGTTGTTTTAGAGGCTGAAATTTAGCGAAATTGTTGTTTTCATGCAGAGCTCATGTTGCTGCTCTCGAGCGCCCCCGAGAAAGCAGATTTTAAGGGCCCATTCTTATTTTATGGACCCACAAGACAGTTTGTAATCAGATTTATTCCACAAAATATCTGTACTAAATTAGTCTGCAGTTTGAGTACCCGAATGATCCTAGGAGCTATGTTGCCCGGGGCTTAATGCCCCTGGTAGGGCCTCCCAAGGCAAACAGGTCCTAGGTGACGGGTCAGACGAAGAGCGGTTCCAAAGCCCCCATGATTGAGGAAAGAACAAGGCAGTTCACGTCGCCCGGATTGACGTCACCGGGGCCCCAGGGTGGGGCCCCGGTGGGAGCCAGGCCTGGGGTTGGGGCTCGCAGGCGAGCGCCTGGTGGCCGGGTCTTGCCCACGGGACCCGGCCGGGCACAGCCCGAAGGAGCGATGTGGGCCCGCCTTCCCGTGGACCCACCACCCGCAGGAAGGATCAGAAGGGGCTGGTGCTGTGCAATTTGGGTGGCAGTCGTGGGTGGGGGCCCCGATGACCCAATCCCTGGACAACGACTCTGGCTATGGGGACATGGAATGTCACCTTGCTGGGGGGGAAAGAGCCTGAGCTGGTGCGGGAGGTTGAGCGGTACTGACTAGAGATAGTCGGACTCACCTCCACACACAGTTTGGGCTCTGGAACCCAACTCCTTGAGAGAGGCTGGACTCTCTTCTACTCTGGAGTTGCCTGCGGTGAGAGGTGGCGAGCTGGTGTGGGCTTGCTCATAGCCCCCCGGCTCAGCCGCCATGTGTTGGAGTTCTCCCCACTGAACGAGAGGGTCGCTTCCCTGCACCTTCGGGTCGGGGATAGGTCTCTCACTGTTGTTTCGGCCTACGGGCCGAACGGCAGTGCAGAGTACCCGGCCTTCTTGGAGTCCCTAGGAGGGGTACTGGAAAGTGCTCCAACCGGGGACTCCATTGTTCTGCTGGGGGACTTCAATGCTCACGTGGGTAGCGACAGTGATACCTGGAGGGGCATGATTGGGAGCACGGGCTCCCCGATCTGAACCCGAGTGGTGTTCTGTTATTGGACTTCTATGCTAGTAACAG
>OMLF01042436.1:0-13435 GCA_900302615.1 Holocentrus rufus | reverse complement strand
CGGATCACACACACACACACACACACACACACACACACACACACACACACACACACACACACACACACACACGCACACACACCAGGCATGCCCGCACAGACTGTAAATGAATCAATGAATTGCCTACTGTAAAATTTCCTGGAATTGGATGTGAATTCCTAGCTAGCAGCAAGGAAGCAGACAGGCAGATGGAAAGACACGCAGACAAGTGGCGACAAAGCAAACAAATGGCGACAAAAATATACAGGCCTTTGATGTACCACATAATAATCTGGTTCCTCTAAAAGTGTGGATGTACCTCTGCATTCATAACCTGGCTATACAAGTCAAGGTCATTCCCTACTGGCCTGTCCACAGAGTGTTTCCTGCACTCCCACCTACTGTTCTGTCCTCTGCAATGGGACAACTGACCTACCCACGGCTCCTGAGGGCGCCATGCACAGAACTGAGCCGGCCACATCATGCACAGAAACAGGCAGGGGAAATGAGAAAGAAGATGCTAGAAGAAGAGGAGGAAGAGGGCAACAGGGCAATGCCAACAGCGGCATGAGGAAAGGAGAGGCAGATGGAGAAAAAAAGTAAACAAGAGAGGGGGAGGACAAAGAAGGAGGCGTGATTGGCAACAACAGGTCAAGACAAGTCAACAGATTCAGGTTAGTGCGAGCGACACAAGCGACATCGAGGCTGTGACAGACGGCCAGGACACAAGAAGGACACTGTGCTAAAGGTGGGTGTGTGTGAACACAAGCAAGCACACACACACACACACACACACACACACACACACACACACGTACACACACAAGGACAAGGCATTATCAGTGGGGGACATGGGCTGCAGCTCAAAGGTGAGCTATAAAGCAAAATGCTTTCAACTGATGCGAGGATAAGACATCAAAGCTTAAATTGGTATCAGTGCAGTGTAGTAATGGCACCAAACAGCAGCAAGAATACAGAATTAAAAAGAAAACATGCAGAATAAATGTGCCTGTGTAATAAATTCTCCCTTCCGCACCGAACACACAAGTTTTATATCTAGACCTCTCGACCTATGTTGTATAATTTAGATATGTGGCGTATCAGTATTTCATGTGCGACAGCCTTCTGGCCTCTTATTAACCACCTATTCTATAATACAGGTGGGGTCAATGTTGCCTGACTGCTGTGGATGGTCTCATGAATAGAGATTCAACAAAGAAAACAAGAATTCAAACTGTGTCTGAATGAAAAACACTTAAAAGTTAACCTTGGGTGCTTAGGTTGACGTAGGAACTGCTGCGACAAATAGGAAAAAAATAACCAAGCCTCAAAAACAAAAAGCTGAGATCCAATGTGCGCATTTATTTTGACGTGTAAAAACAGCTGCAGGTGCTATACTGGATATATAAACATAAATAAATATATAATAGATATACATCAATAGAGGCCCCCTTTGCTCTGTCTCGCTCTCTTCCTTTTCCCTGGCTGCTGTGGCTCGCTGGCTTCTACTTTCATTTTGTTAATTTCCTGCACCTTACAATGCACCACCTTTCCCACATGCTGCTGCACTGATACACACATCCCATCCTGTTTATTCTCCATGTTTGTTTTTTTGTTTTTTTTCCCCCTTTGTTTGATAAAACCAACTGGCCGCGGTGCCGCATGCTCGCCATTCTTGTTACAGCTTCAATGAGCGGTCTTAACACTTCAGTCAAGGGTGAGCCAAATGCAAGACAACAGACAAAGTGGGAGCAAAAGAGATGTGGCATGAGAGGAGGAGCAAAGGCGAGCAGTTACACCGCAGAGAAGCCTTGCACAGACAGAACAAGCACACTGCTACCACTACACATGTAACCCCCTCATCTCCACAGTGTTACTTAGCTGTCCAGTGTTAAAACCTCCACACCGCTCTTCTTATCAAACAGATTTGTCTGCCTCCGTCTAATTGGTCAATTCAAATTCCAAGGATTCATTCTCTGTGGCTTCTTAAGGCTCCATAATTTATCCCACACATATGCCTTAAGATTTCACCCAGTGTGCCTCAGTGCTGCTGGTGTGTGTATATGAGACTCACCAGTGGGAATAAAGGCTGGCTGTTGGAGCTGCATGTTAGCCAGGGCCTGCTGGTAGTGGAACATGCTCGGGTTGAAGACAGTGGCGGCGGCTCCGTTGCTTTTCTCTAAGATGGGCCTCTTTGGTAGCGGCTGCATGGCCCCCGGGGGCAGAGCCTGGGGACGCAACAAACAAGACAAAGAGGAAAAGGGAGGTGAGCGAGAGGAGAGATCAAGAGAGAGAGAGAGAGAGAGAAATACAGATCATCTTACAGCTCCTTCAGGCTGCATCTGAGCGTTTTTTATTGTGGTATAAAACCGTCTTCCCAACAACAAACTGCAGCATCTAATGTTGCCTGAGAGTAAACACAAAAGTCTTCTTCAGTGGTGCTCAGACTCAGCATCCACTGCTACGAATGGTGCTGTACACCACCACAAGAGGACACTGCAGTATCTGAGACCAGCTGAAGTGATGTAGGCCAGCCCAGAGGTCAGCCCAAGAGCAAAATGGGATCGCAGTGATTCCATTTTCTAATGGGACTGGTGCTGAACCAACAAACAGGGACGCAAGATTACCCAAAAAACATTTTCACTTTCATTTCAAGAATGAAAATATTACATGAAAAGGGCCAAATTTCAATATAGCACCTCATAGGATGTGACAGTCAGACAGTCACTGTATATGAATTTGATCTGAATTAACCTGCCAGGTTACATTAAGATTCAGAAAGTAAAAATGCAAACCCTGATGCAGGTTTCACGTAACGCGGCTGTGACAGGGTTAACAGGCAGCCAGCAGACGATGACAGCCAGTCAGTGATGACCAAGCAAAACAGAGAAGGGTGAGGTCAGCGAGAAGATGACTGCGTAATAATAGGTTAACAGTTTAGAAATCAAAATAAGACTGGGTTACCGAAAGTGAGGGGGACAGAAATAGATCAGAGCATGCAGCATTACATAAGCGTGGTAGTCACAGCAACCGTGATTAAACAGCATGCAGCAATTAGAAACCACTGCAACAAACAGAATGAATGAGAAATTAAGTTAATTTGCCAAAATGAACACACCTTGTATACACTACCCTCCTCATTGCATTGATTGTACTGCTGTGCATCGTTATCTTATACCATGTTTCTTGTTTTTCTGCATCTGCATTGCAGATTGACCTGATTAGATTACAGCTGCTCACAATGCTAACTTTAGCCCCTGTTGCTTGTTTCACAGAGAGTACAGGCTCAAATACAAGCACAGTAACAGACACTCATGAAAAACAAAACGTAATCCCTGGAATACATTACCAAATTTCGAAACCAGTCGAGGACTAGTGTGATGCCCTGAGCCTTCAATGCATCAGTAAACAATATCCAACTGGAGAACATGAAAATATTCCACAGCGGAAGACGGCGTTTTGTTGAGCAGACATTGCATATGTAGTTCATGCATTGCATAGTTGTAATTTTTAAGGTGGTTTAGGAGGGAGGTTCAGGATGTCACAGTAAAGTAGCTGAAAGCGTTTCAGGTCACCCCTAGACCTGTGTTTGTCTTTAGTGAAAGGAACAAAGAGTCCATGCTCATCTAACAGTATCTGCTGTTGTCACTGTGTGGATTTTGACTCACCAAGGTTGCAGATGCAGCGTTTTGACTGGCTTGGTGCTGCGCAGCCTTGATCCTGGCCTGCAGGTGGGCCGGGGGATGGAAGTACTTGCACTTATCTCGGCTGCAGCGGCCCTTGATGTAGTCCATGCAGACGATGACCGAGTTCTCGCTGCAGTCCACCATGCCTGCCTCCAGGGGGTGAGCGTAGCGGCAGTCGCTCTCACCTCGCGTACAGTTGCCGCGCTGGAACTCTCGACAAACCTGCCGAGGCCGGGGGGGAGGCACCGATCAACATTTACCTTTCATCGTGCTTCAACCAAACATAGAAACACACCAGCTGCACATAGGCCACATACCTCTAACTTGTCCGTGCGCACATGTTTCTGTGTGGAGGTGCCGTTGCCCATGGCTGCCAGGCCAGTGGGACTCCCAGGGACCAACAGGGGAGCGCTGGGCAGCAGTTCAGGCATCAAGCCCATGCCTGGGCCCATGTGGCTCAGATATGGACTGAATGCCATACTGGGACTGGTTGCCAGGGAGGGCGTTACTGGGAATGTTGTCTGAGGCAGTGAGGGAGAAAATGATAGATAGGAGGGAAGCAAAACAAAGTAAGTTATGGTGCAACTTCCCCTGGTTTTAAGAGGGTTTGGTGGTAACATCAGGAACACTGTGAGGTTTGTACAGGAATGAAGACTATGCAAAATGACTGTGCAAAACATTTTGCTTGATGTTTTGGGGATTCAGGAAATTTCACATTTTCTCTTAGAAGTCTGGATAGAAGGCTGAATTCTCAGTGGCTGAATAAAGCCATACCAAACAGCAACACAGCTGCAACTGCAAAACTGTAACCTGCAGGTGATTTTGATTTAAAAAAATCAGCTTTAACTACAGTACAAAGGTGATGTGCAAAACAGTATTGAATGAATGATTATTTTAGATGTTTAATTTCATTTCAAAATGCCTACTATCCCTTCTTCTATAAATGAACAGGAGGTAATTGGAATTGGAATAAGCCAGCAAAAACCAATTAAGCAGCACATCTTTTTGTCCTGGACTCCAAAACAGAAAATCAGAAAACAGCTCTTGCTTATTGACTAAGTTAGATCTACTTTATCTTTGCTGGATGACAAGAAAAGCAGGTGTACAAATGCATGTAGGTACTCTCATTTTCCTAGATTTTTCAACAACATTCTGTCATTCTCCCATGGAAAACATCTATTTTCTGGTTTGCTGGCTACCACATACTACCACAGTATAAATGTAGCATTGGTAAGCTTGGTAAATGCCATTTCTTCAAATGCATTTAACAGCTTGAAGACTTAAAGTATGAGCTGCTCACTATGGGCTGCAACTGTCCTCCAGGCAGCATGAACTGCATCTGTTGAGCCAACATGGCCGCCGCAGTCTTCTGCTGGATCAGGTTGTTCCTCCCGTTGATCTCCAGCTGGGTCTTCAGGTGTGGAGGGGGGTGCAGGTATTTACAGTTCTCACGCGTGCAGCGCCCCTGAGAAAGGAGGAGGAGGAGGGGAGAATAATCAGTTCAGGAGCAGGTAGGCAGAGCGATGCATTACAGGGACTCTTCGTTATCAGATTTGAGAGATGAAGTCATGGAACAAGGAGATGAGGATAATGTAATTGAGGGCATAAATCAATCAGGGGCGTGCCTTGAGTAGACAACAGGACTGTCCATCACCGACCATAAAAAGCTCATCTAATTGTAGCACTTGATCTTGGCATAGTTAGGGGTTCAACCATACAATGAGGTACAATTTGTTCTACCAAACATCAAGAATGAAGGGCCTTTTCATAACAACCGAAGAACTAATTGCTGGTGAAATAGAGTACTAATGAAGTCCCAGGAGATTGTATGATGGATAATGTTGAGAATCGCTTACTAACGATGCCGTCATTAGAATACGCGAGATTGCAAGCATCAAAGATCTGAGCAAAATAAAATTAATCAAGAAATTAAACTGGCACTCATTCTAACTTTTTGTTTATGCAAATCTATTTTGGTAATCACAATTAGAAACGTAATGGATTTGAGTGGCAAATTACATATTTCTTTTCAGTCAAACTGTTCATGAATATGTGCTTTTGCAAAGCCTGTAATGCTTGTGAATTTACAGGTGGAGTATCTGAGCCAGGTTTGGATTTTTCCACAGCCGCACAGTGCGGTCAAATAAACAACACGGACAAAAGATAAAGTTCTGAAAACACATGTTCAACTCTCACCGTCCAACCAGCCAGATTCCGTATCACTACGCCATGAGTTATCAGTCTAACAAATACACAAGTTTCCACACAGGGAAAAAACAAACATTTCAGTTTACGTGGCTGACTGTGGTACCTGCACTAAGAGCACAGAGCTGGGATGAGATGGAGACGGGCTGTGAGAGACCAGCAAGCCTCCTATGTTATTAAAAATGTGATATGTTATTGATCCAAGTGTCTGTGAATTGTCCTTCACTTGCCACCGGTCATAAAAAGGGTACTAAAATGTCCTGTAATCAAGGAGGAGTACTGTTACTTTGCTGATTTTTGGGGTTAGTGAAAGCACTGGTGTGAAAATCTGCTTAAGCTAAAAATAAATGGTAGTTCATTTAAAAATGCACTTGGAGTGAAAGTGACTGAGTTGCTTTTTAGAAAAGAAAACTTGATTCTTTTAATTGGAAAAATAGAAAATTACAAAATAATGTGCATCAAGCAAGTCATGACTCTTTTCTTCTTTGCTGCCTGACCTCTTTGCTTGCTCCACAATTCATCAGTTTACAATTTGTCCAGTTTCTGATGCTTATGAAGCGCCTACAAAATTTGGAGTCTGTAATCAATTTTGAGTAAAAATTCACTTAAGGAAAAGTAGTTGAGTTTAACAAACAAAAAAAACAACAACACAGGTACACACACACACAAAAAAACACTCAATTACTTCAATTACAGTAAGGTTAGTAAATGTCATTAGCCTCTTCCAACCCTGGAGGTCAAAGGTCAGGCTGAGCTACAGAGCAGCACACCTGGAGCTGGTGGGGGTTCAGAGTCTTGCTAAAGGACACTTCAGCGGGCAGGAGATCTGCTGACATGGGGCTTGGACCCAGATCAGCCACTTCAAGGACATTTTATATAAACACTGGACAGCACAGCCACCCCAAAAGCACACATAGACGTGCACGTACACACAAACACACACATACACACACACACAAACACACCAATGTCAAACTTATATACTGTTGGCCTTATAATTACCTACATGTTTATAAACGAGGCTTGAAACACCTTGACCTTGTTAGAAATGCAAGAGGAGTGAACATGGAGCACTCTGAGGACTGTCTAGTTAGAAAGACAAGCAGCAAAGAAATGTTGGCTAAACAACCGGTATGTAAACTAGTGTGAGTCTTATGTGCATAAGCAAACTCCTCTTGTGTATGTCCTGTATGCAAAGCTTGCGTCAACACATAGGGGCTCATGCATTAATAACAGTAAGTTTGTGGGACTGCGGGGTAGGCGATACACTTGCTCGACCAGAGCAGAGTGTGTGTTTTATCTGAAAATATGAATGAAACCTCAAGCCTACACAGCAAATTTTGAGAGGTCACCACACAATAATTTTGACTTAAGTAAATCTAAAAATGACTAGTGGGCTTAATCTGACCAAATGAAGCACCTTCAAATGCAGAGAAGAATGTACAAAAACCGTTCTTTCTCTGTTCAACTAATAATCCTCAAAATATCATGCTTTTCCCTTCAAATGAGTGTGTCTGCACTTTAACCCTGCAGTCTTTTGCATCCAAAACAGAAGTGAAAGAGTATCAAGCCAAAACATCCACAACACTGTTTCAATTACATGACTTCACAGTTACTGTAATTTTGTTTGTAAAAGGTCCCTTTTACCCTTCATTTTTAGTTGCTTCATAAACCTTAAATCTGATTTTAGCCATTTATATAAAAAGTAATTAATTTTCTCCCCAAACGTCCTTAAAGCAACGTCCTTCCTCTCTGGTTCCCTGTCAGAGTCAGCGGGGGGACTGAAGGTGGTGGTGCAGGATACACTGCAGGTTAACACGGATCCAAAAGAAACTGCAGTCTCCATTAAACCCCTGGGTCGACAGCAGCTGTCTCTCCTGTAGATGAGCTGTTAGCCCCCTAAACTACCTCCCATAAGCCTCGGCCTTATGTCCTGTCATCAGGCCACGCCCACCTGCCCGAATGGGCGTGCCACAAGATCATCAGAGCAGAAAGCTACGTAATAAATAAAAAAGCAAACAAACAAAAGGGACATGCTATGGAGTTTTGCTTATCGTGCTTACAACCTTGTCACTAAGGACACACACTGTATGGAAAGGTTGTGATGTTGTGGTGCAGAGACACTGATGGTGATGGATGATGTCGTGCTGCGATGGGGACGCGGGGAAGAAGACGTCTGTGTAGTGCCGCTTGGCAGAGGCAGAACGAGCTCTATACAAGAGGAAACTGCAGTGTCTCAGGACCTCAGGAGGGATTCAAATGATCTCTCATACCAGACAGAAAAAAAAAACATAAAGGCTAACATGTAGCGGCCTGAAAAAGGCCCTGCGTACACACAAACACAGCCTTACACAAACACCCTCGCCTACACAGGAGATGGGAGCGAGCTTTGCATCAGCCAGCAATGTGTTTAGGGATGAGCTCAGAACGAGGAGCGAGTCTCATGAGCCCAGCGAGCCTCGTAAACTGAGAGGCAAAGAACATGCGCCCAGTGATACGCCTTGTACAGATTGTGCTGTACAGAAGCTGGACCAAATGAGAAGCCTGTCACCTCCAAGGATGTTTGAATTTTTCTATTCTGATGGCATAAACATAGGTAAAGATTAAAAATACAAGTTAAAAAAGTACAAATAAAAGAGTGTAAATTGGGGCAGAGGAAGAGGCAAATGAAAAGTGGTGTTGAGGAGAATATTGGGTCAGGAATCTCCTTTTGGTAGCCATAGCAACACTCTAAGTAACAGAGAGAAAGTCCCTCTTAGCACAGTAGTAGTGTGTTGTCTATGTTGTCTATCAGTGAGCAGACAGAGACAGGATATAAGCATAAAAAAACAAAAGAAAAACATATCTAATCATTATGAGGCTAACATTCTCAAATTTCCCTGCACAAAACCAAACTGTAAATACACATTGTAAACTGAATTACTGGACATAGAGGCTGAAAATTAAGTTTTTCTCCCGCTACATCATCACCGAGCTCATGTTTGCATTCATTTCCACGCATGACAATGATGTCATCCAAAGGAGACGCTGCCATCACCAGTGTTTATGTTAAAGAGTATGATGGGAGCAGATGTGGTGGCCACACTCATCATTTCAGATGACACCAGCACTCCAGTTAACAAGGTAAAAAGAGCTGGGCGGTGAGCCCTGCCCCCCCTCTTCCTCCACAGGCAGGTTCAGACTGACCAGACAGAGCTAATGGAGGAGCAACAGGGAATGACAGCAGCTTTGACTGGGCAGGAGATGCCTGATATGGGAGGGACAGCGAGGAGGCAGACCATTAGCAGATAAATCCATAAAATTAACAAAGAAGGGAGGGGGAGGAGGAGAGCAGGAGGAAGGAATGATGCTGTAGAATAGCTCTGGTGGAGACAGAGTGTGCTGCTTTGTTTTTCTAGTCGGCCGACCAGCAGAACTGCTGTCTGCTGAGTGACAGTATAATCTAGACTGAACAGCAATAAGAATGCAAACGCTGTTGTAAAAAGGCGCCCGTTGACATATAGTGCGAGTGTGAAAGCCTTGCTGCGGCTCCCGATAAAGAAAACCGCGTTGACCTTCAGCTGTCTCGAACTTCAGTACTTTGTCAGTCCACCAGCGCGACCCAGGGCTTCAGACAACCAAACGTGGCCTTTAATAAACATTCAGTGCCTTTGGTACAAAGCAGCTTGCCTCTTTCTCCTATCAATAAAACCAATACAGACACAGGCTGTTGCTCTGTGCTAAAAACAGCCGTGCCACTCAGGAAGATCAAACTATCCAATGGGTACGCACTCCTGTGCTGTTGCTAGGCCCCCTCTCTCTCTCTCTCTCTCTCTCTTTCTGTTTCTCTCTCTCTCCCCATCTCCCTCCTGCTCCGGAGGACATAACACAGAAAAATGGCTGAATAATAAATTCTAACTCAATAAACGAGGAGACAGCAGCTGCACTCAGACAGAGAGCCCCTTGTCTGGGTCTCACTTTTTCACTGCAGGGAAGCTGGTCAAGCAAAACCACTCACAAACACACATGCACAGGACACACACACACACACACACACACCCAGCAACAGTCTATTTTCAATTTTAGCACAATTGGCCATTGATAGCTGAAGCTGCAGCTCTTCTAAAATACAGTAAAGCATCATCACTTCACAGAGTGTTGGTTTTGCCGCTGCCTGTGAGAAGTGCTCATGTTTGAGTTCTGCAGCAGAGAAGAAGAGCACCAGACTCGGGAAACAGCTGCAGCGGTGTTGGGGCAGGGCGACTGGCCGGCCCACATCAGAAGTGGAGGGACGGACTGTCTGCAAAACGGCTTTACAACACATGTGGATGTAAAGCTGAGGTCGGAGGAAAGCTGGCAAACATAAGTTTCAAAAAGTCTGCACAGAGGTCACTCAAACTTAAGGTTAGAAACTAGGGCCACAGCAAATTATCATTTTCTTTGTTGATGAATATATCGTTTATTTTTAAGTTATTTAAGTGTATTATTAGGTAATCAAGCAATCATTTAGTCTATAAATTGTCAAAAATAATGCTAAATGTTTATATGAAGTTAAAAACCCAAAGTATTTACTTTATAATAAAAGGAAAAGAGAAAAGCAAGTTAATCTTGGCATCTTATTGATCTTAGAGGTATCAGCAAATGCTTGGTGTTTTTGCTTGATAAATGATTAAACAATCCTGAAATTACGATCAATTAATTTTCATTCAATTGACTAATCTATTAATTGACTGACTGTTTTCAGCACTGGTAGAAGCTATGCGAACAAAGCTAACCACCTGCAGTAAAAATGTTATTGTAGCCTTGTTCAAAACCTTCAAGGCCTCAGGCATGTGCATATGTGGATGGGGGCATGACTTTGTTCTGTGACTAAACAGTATAATGCAGAACTAAAAGACATCAACTGACATGACAAGGTCCACAATCCAAGCGTGGAAAGAAACAAAAGGTGTCTGACTTCACGGTCATGCGGCCTGGGGTGTTCTGTCTGTTACCTTGAGTGAGTCAAAGCAGGCGATGACTCGGCCGTTCTCCACATGGCAGCTCCGTGAAGGGTGGGCAAACTTGCACTCGGCGTCAGAGCGTGAGCAGGTGCCCCTCTGAAACTCGCGACACACCTCCAGGGTCAGCCATTTGGTGTCCCGTCCCATGGTCATGCTGACCGCCATTACAGCCCTCACAAAAAACTGAGCGGAGGTGGGGGCAGGTGGGTGGAGAAGTGCTTGTGAGTGCAAGGGCAACTAATAGTGATGCAGGAGAGAAAAAAAATCCAGGCAAAACAAGAGGGAATAGAAGTAAAAATATTTTTCTGTTTCCTTGGCACAAGTAGGCAGCAGGTCCTTTTGGTTGGCTGGTTTTAGGGGAAACGCCGGAGCCTTAGTTCTTCCTGGGAAACGTGACAGATGAAGGTTCACTGCGTGGGCTGAGACAGTCGGGCTTGACAGCGAGCAGAGGCCAGCTCCGGCTCATAATAAAACAGAGACTAATTTGAGAACATTATTCTGGCATGCTGGGGTACGTAGCTGAGGCAGACACTCTTCCAGGAGAGGGAGGCACTGTGGAAACCGCGTCTTCTGCCCTCTGCCTCAGAGTGTCTGTGTCCTGTTCTTCAGGGTCGCCGCCTTTGCCCTGGCCTCCGATATCACCTGATGCACACAGTAAGTCTCTGTCTCATTCACGTCAACATGGCCAGGTCCAGACGGTCACCGCGGCGCTTGTTATGTCTGCGCTGGCTGGCAGAGAAACTAAAAAAACAAAACAAAAAAACAAAACAATGTTTGTTTTTTAATGCAAACCCTTGTAAAACGGTGTCCTTGCACTGATGAGGCCAGGTGGCGGCTCCTGGGTAGGTGGAGACTGCAGATCAGTGGTGGGATGGATGACTCTCTCGCTGTCAGGGTAAAATATAGCCTCATTCAAGGCCAAACACGCACCGCGCTCTGCCCTGCTCTCACCTAACCAGTCCAGCTCAGCGGAGGAGCTGAATGCAGAGTCAGACGGCGGCAGACAGCAGCCAAACAGCAGTGGAGGACTCCTCACAGTAGGCACTTTGGACTTCCACTTCCTCCTGTTATTTCAGTCTCTTTCTCATCCCTCCTTCTCCGTAGTCTGACCGGGGACTCCTTTATCCTTCTGTTGTCATCCTCCTCACAGACCTCTCTTCTGCATGTCCTTGCTTGTTGCAATAACCTTGCTGTGGAGTGGAAAAGCAGAAAAAAACAAAGTATTACTAAAAAACAAAAATAAGACAGCAGCCAGTTGAAGAGTAAAGGTTAGAAATACATCGTTGAGAGGTAGAGCCGGGACCTTGTTTCGAGCTTATTTTAATGCTAAACGGAGGAACAGGAGGCAGAGGCTGGAAGGGAAAGAGAGAGAAACAAGAATAAAAGCAAGGAGAAACAAACAGGGGAGCGGAGCATACAGGAGGGAAGGAGCAGCGATGAACAGGAAAGGGCAAGCTATGTCTTGATTAAGTGATACAGAGGAGAGGGGGGAGAGAGAGAGAGAGAGAGAGAGAGAGAGAGAGAGAGAGAGAGAGAGAGAGAGAGAGAGAGAGGATGGAGGGAGACTGCAGGCAGGACAGAGACGTCACTTTAATTCCCCTGAGCTTCACAGAGCAAAAAGTACTTCACTAACTTGACATGAATCATATTTCAATACACTGTGGAAAAGCGATGTCCTTGAAATGGCACAGGCCGGCACATGTGGTCAACACCGGCGATTCGCGACCACAGCAGACAGTTATGAATATGAGGGGAAGAGGAAGAAGAAAGGGAGAGACAAGGAAGAAAGAGAAGGGGTATTTCTTCACAACTGCAGCTGCTGTGCTCTCATTGCAAGGCCCCGGCCAATCAGGCGGGCCGTTGCAGGCAGGCAGAGCACGTCACCGACCAATGGCAGGGCAGGTTCCACACCGGCTCCTCCCTCCACAGAGCCGTCCTTGTTCCTCCCAGCCTCTTTTCTCTGGCACAGCACCGTCATGGCTGAGCCACATGCCCAGATTCAAACTGTAACAACTCCAGACTGTCAGACTTGTGGCGGCTTTTGTCTCTCGCAGGTTTGGAGGCTCTTTTGTTAGGTCTCATTTTAGACGGCGGACTTTTCAGCAGCAGTGTGCGAGAGTGATGCAAAAGGAGGGGGGTACAGCCTGCTGTATCGCTCACTGTGAGGGCGTAGAGTGACGTGTCTGGACACTAACAGAATACAGATAACAATCAGTGTGGTGGTTAGCTAAAAAAAAAACCTACAGAGAAGACCCGACTTTTGAGCTTCACAGGGTTAAAAAAAAACGTCTGGACAACACTCTGGACTTCACATAGAACAGAAAGAAAGGAGGGTGACCCTGTATAAAATGCGAGGGTAATAGATTCATGCACAAAGTGGATAAACAAAAGGCCACAGGCAGGAGAGGAGGAGTGAAAAAAAAACAGGAGGAGAAGGGGTTGGAGCAGATATTATCGGTCCTTGTGTCTCATGGCGGCAGACACAGACGGAGGAAGCGGTGGGGGGCGAGTGTGAGGGAACGAGTGCGTGTGTGTGTATACGAGAGTAAGCAGATAGACAGCCCAGAAGGAGAACACCGCAGT
>OMLF01042435.1:0-13342 GCA_900302615.1 Holocentrus rufus | reverse complement strand
TGCCATTAGAGAGGCTGGGACAGGAGGGGGAGGGGTGGACAGAGGGGGGGAGGAGAGAAAAATCCAAACTGTACCTCTGGCATATTAGCGAGCCTCACATGTTACATCTTCCTGTGTTCTGAAGGAGGTTCAGATCCCGGCTCTGATTTCCTGCCCTCCCGTGGCGTGGCAGGTAGCTGCCATTTGCCGGCTCACCGGGGCGTCTTTAGATTCGTCTCCCAGCGGCCACGTGAGAAAATAAATGATCTGCGGTGAGAACACATTTCCAATGATTAAAACATGCAGCGGTCATAAAAGATTCAAATCCGGTTTTTGAACCCGAAATCCGTTTTCATCAGCCCCCGTTGTTTGAGGAAGTTAATTGATTTTAATGATGCATGGATCGGAGATGAATCAATAAGATGTTTGGAACAAGCTGTCGCTGCCCTGAATATAGCTGAGCTGCCAGGGTCAACATGGAGCCGGGGAGTGTAAACTTGACAGAATTCAGGCTCGACCGGCGCTCATTGCCTCTGGACTGCAACAATTGACCTGCAATAACCTTTAGAAACACACACACACACACACACACACACACACACACACATACATAAACCAGCTTTCCTTATCTCTGTCTCTCTTTCGTTCCCTCCCTCCAACTTGTTCTGTTCCTCGCTAACTTTCCCAGCATCTCGCCCCCACGCCGTCTCTGCGTTCCTCGGCCCCGTTGCGTCTTCCCCCTCCGTCTCGTAAAATACAATATTTATCTCGGTGTGTTTGAGTTCACTCACCCTTATCATTGGGTGCGTTCCCCCCGGCTCCGAGGTGGATTAGTCTAGGACTCATTGACATTACACTGGTCATGAAATATGCATACCACGATCAAAGGTGATGGCGAGAGCGATGGCAGCTCTACAGGACCTCACAACCTGAAGCTGATGCAGCTCATGAAATAGTGAAGCTCAAACTTCAGCAGCTCGCGGACGAATTGATCAAATACGACATAATTTGAGTGAATGAATGCGTGTGTGACCATATATCTGTGATGATCAGTTCAGCTGTTGCCCATACACACACACAGACTTAATATGTGTTAACGCAAACACACTCTATGATCTGAATTTAATGGTATTGATTGGTTCTCACAGAGCCCAGTTGGAGGCCAGGAGTCATCTTTTTACATGAGGGTTTGGACAAAAATGTGTTTTATTTCTCTAGATCAAAACATCCCACAGGGTCCTACAGGGTTTTTCAAAATAATACATTTTCAAGGAAAGGATAATGGGGAGGAATCAACAGAATTACAATTCAGATGAATGCTATGTATATAAAAAAAAACATTGCACAAAACCCAACTTTAGAGTGCATGTTCAAAATTTAAAGACCTGACATTTTTTAGTGAGATTGTCCACACCCATTTTGAGATTATTAGCCTTTTAATCTAATGTAATAATCCATAAATCCAAAACATCTGGAGCTCTGCACAGCTGAGACGGCTCCTCTGTCTTGTCGAGTTCTTGGCATCATTACCTGGCATCGATATAAATGTTCTTTGATCCCAGAGTCCATTTGAATTTTAAATGAAAAGTCTTATATGGGAGGGCTTACCATATTTTTATAGGTCTGTCTCTATGTTTTATGTATTTGATGTATTGATTTGATGTATTGATGTTATATTTTGTGCTTCTGTGAAAATGTGGCACTTGTGATTCAGGACATATTCACACGTTGGACCGTAACGAATTGGAATTGCGTTGCATTGTATCATATGGTATTGTATCTTATAGTATTGTAAACTTATCATAGTAAATCTTAATATTTTGGTTAAAATTTCATCTTTTAGTATAACAAATTTGCCAAAAGTTGATTGAATTTTTGTCATTTGCAGCTTCCCTTGGTCAGTGTTCAAATGTCTTTTCAGAAACATTTGGGCCTGAGTCAAGCTATGAAAATAGAATAATCCCCAAGATGTCATCCAGCCATGGAGCCACACTGATCCCTCTGATTTATTGATGTCTTGATGTCTTGAGCAGTCTGGATGGACGTGTTGGTGGATGGACACATGAAAAATCCCTCATGCATGGATACTGTCAAACTTACAAGCTTATCTTAGTCAAAGGTGCAGCTAATTCCCAGTTTGTTTGTTTTTTTCTTCGAATTATTTTATTTTTATTTTTTTAAGTTCAGATACTGTCAAGTGAGTTGTCAAGCACACACACACACATAACTTATTTGACTTGCAAATACTTTGCTGTGATTGTCAAAACTTTCTGGCACTCAAAGTGTTATATCCCACATGGCAAACTGCACCCATCTGTCACCTAAGTAAGTTAAAACAAACCATGAAAAGCATCTCCAAATACAGTTTGGCCAAGATCTGTGCACAAACACACACTCCAAACACAGCGCATCTCTGAGGGATCTGACAATATGGATCTCTGCCCTCTTGGCCTTGATCAAAGATCCTTGAAAACTTGTCTCCCTGTTCTATAAGAGGCCAATCTGAGAAACATGCTGCACCTAAAGACCTCAGTGTTTCCTCATATGCTGGAAAATAATTGGCTTATTGTTGAGTTTCAGTGACAACAAAGCAGCTCCAGCTACAGTTTTATTGTTTTACTGTTTCATTAAGATCCCCATTAGCTGCCACATAATGACAGCTAGTCTTCCTGCAGTCCTCATACAAAGCAACAATAGTCTGCACAAAAATAAAACACAATGCAAAAAAGATGCAATATAAAACAATTACACTTCTATTCAGAAAATAAATCAAAGCATCATTGAGAAAAATTACAAACAGAATCTCTAATTTGATGTCCTTTTACACAACTTAACTAATAGAATCAAGGTTTATCACATGGACATTTTCATTAGTTCTTTAATATCGTTTTAAAAATAAACTTTGTCTTTGCTAGCCTAATATGTGCTGGTAACTTATTGTGGCTGAATATGGCTCTGTGGCTCACTGTGGATTTGAAGGTGTTGGTTTTGGGTCGCCACATGATGCCTGTCCTGCAGAGAGAGTGTGACTGTCTTCAGCATTTTCCAACTGATCAGCCAGAAATACCAGACTCCATCAACCGGCCGTCTGCAGGGCTGCTGAACGGGTTTCATGTGGCTGATAAGAAAATATTTGTCGCTATCATACAGCTGTTGTGAAATGTGTCCAGATAGCGTACAGTTGTTAATATTCACCTTATGACTTGCGACCTTTTGACTGACCTTTTCTCCAAGATTTTATCAAAATGCATCTTCTTTCTGGGTTCTATGCAAATTTTACTAATGAATGGACAAGAAAAACTAAGTGGTGCTGCAAGGCTTTTTTGCATGGTAGCACTGGGGCGATAATTTAGATTTTCTTTGAAACCTCAAAAACTGATGTGCCACCCATATACAAAAAGATCAAACTGATACTGAAGTAATATTTAATACAGATGGAAGGTGTTCCCCCAATCTTAAAATCCTATAAATGCCTATTATGATATATAATATGATATTATGATATATGATGAGAAAAATAAAACGGTTTGAAAGGAAAATATTGTTTGAGACTCTTACTGTAAATGCAATCTGAAAATGAATAAATGTTTATGATTTGCACTGTACTGTACTTTTCTCAAATTAAATAAGATGAAGTTCTGTGGCTTCAAACTGGACTTTTCAAATGAAACTACACAAATGTCCACAGTTTCTTAACCAGTTTGATAGCATGAAGCACTTGCATAAAATCTGTGCCAATACTACTACAAATAAATAAATTAATAAATTAATGAATTGCTGTTCTTTGATATCATGTTGAAGCACTAATGAGAGTAAAAAAGTGCAAAAAGTGCAAAAAGTCGAAGGGGTGAGTACTTGTACTAGCCTCTGGATCTGAAACTCAGCAGGCAGCACCAGATGGATCCATAATTCTTCATGTGATTTAGCAATTGATGAGTGCAGTGTATTTTTCTTGCTTAGTCTTATCATTTTTTTATGTGGAAAGAATTGGATATTTGGGGGCATACAATACTGAGGTGTAAAAAATAAATGGATAAAGAAGATCAGGAGAACATGAAGATAAACCCTGGAGTGTTTGCTATGAAGAGAAACTGACAAGAAATAAGCTGTGAAATGATTTGACCGACTATCATGACCTCTGACAGAGCGTTACAGAGGGAAAACCCAAACCCTGGACGTGTGCCTCTGCTCCTGAGACCGGCTCCGCGGTCCGCCGTCACCCTGTGACTCCTCAGCGAGGCCGGGGGCCGGCGCTGGCCGTGAGGGGACCGGAAGAGCCAGGAGCCCGTTTGGGTTCCAGCAGATATTTGGCTGCAGCGGAGACAGCGGTGCAGATAAACACGGCAGGACAGTTATGGGGCAGTTGTGCTAGCTGTGCTATCCACCAACAGAGGCGCTAATTAATGCTAATTGCAAGAGGGGGTCAATTATACACTCCACAGTGCATGATCAGCACCGCTGTGTTAGCGACTAACCAATCAAAACAACAACCATCCTCGCCATGCTCCTCCACAGAAGTCCATCACTGAAAGCAGAACATGCCGAGACAAACTGGTGTTGCATTAAAAATGCAATAAGTGGGACTTTTATTGTTCTGTATCACCAAATTATCATAATACATCTGTGAGTTTTCTGTAGTGTGTGTGCTTCAGAGACTAGTGCACAAAGAGATAAAATTCTGTCGATGTTGTTGCAGTTCTGACTGGCTGCCAATAGGGGTTGATAAAGGTCACAGATCACTTAATGCCCCTTTAAGTACACTTTGATCCCTTAATACTTTTATCATACAGGTAGTTCAAATACCATTCAATACAGCACTGTTTTCATTTCTTGCACCTCAAAGAGATGAGACTGTAATTATTTTTTTTTACTTTTTTTCCCCATGTTTTCAGTGTGTATCTAATTGTTTCTTCATTTCCAATTATTGTTGTTTCTAGCTGAACTTTGTGAACGGGTCTTGCTCTCGACGTGACTCCCTGTATGAATAAAGATTTGAATCGAGTGAATTCATATCTGTGTATCTTGCATTTATTTAGTCTTCACAGGTTCTTGTGCATCATGAGTTTTAGTCCCTGAAAGTTTTCACCAAAGCCTCGACTGGCTATCATAGTTTGCTGAATTGGTTTTGGCATGGAAGTCATTCATGTCAACAAAACTTTGAAAACTGCCAGCAGAATGAATTAGAGCAGCAGCAGTGACCATATGGTGTTTGTGTGGTTTTGCTGGTTCAGTGACCAGTGGTGAAAACACAAGATTGGTTGGGTCATTAGTATGATTCTTTCCCAGCGAAAGAGGATTTAATGGACCCAAATTGTGCCGGTCCGCTCCAGTAACAAACTTTCAGACTTTCTACCTTTAATCTTTTGAAGAGGTTTTTTCTTTGTTCAGACAAGTCCGTTTATTCCAGTACATATAGCCGCACCTGATCACACTGTTTATTTTGTTTTTCCTTTCATAGTTATATTGTGAAACATTTCTCCCAGCAACCTCAGAAGATCAAAGTGGGCTAAATTAGGCATGTAAACACTGTTTGATGGAACTTAATTAAAAAGTTACAGTTAAGGTTATCACGCTTGAATAAGTTCAGTCATAATTGATGAATAATTATATATAACAAAGAGAATTGTGTTTATTTGTCAATCCTCTTGAGACTCTGTTATTGAGACAAAAGTTAAGAAACCTATTTGTCTGAGAGAAATTGCACTTAGCTTAAATTTTTTGATGTAGAGAGATGTATGAACTAGTTTTAGGTAGATAATAAATACAAAGCCTCTTCAAACTGTGTCATAAATAGGATTAGGATAGATGCAGGTCAGTATAGTCAAATTTGTATCGTAGCAGAAAGGTCCATATTCTAATAAGGGAATAAAGAAAAACAGTTTTATATTTGGAATAAATAACAAGGGGAGCAACACAGAAAGCCATGGCAGCCATATTTGAAAAGCCAGAGCAGAAGTTGTACTTTAGCATCCCAAGACATCTGAAAAAAAAGAAGGTATTTTGTAATTTGTATGCACCAAAGTTTGTTTGTAATTGAGGGCATATCCGCCGGGCAACAGTAATTACAGTTTCCACACCACGCCATCCAGAGTCGCAGGCCTGCCTTATAAAATCTGGCACATATCAGCAGGGAACAACAAGTGCAAGGTTGTCACCCGAGGGACACTTCCATTACGTGACAAAAGTGAGAAGATAATTTGATTTACTGTTTAGTTAGGCAACCTCTGTCAGACCTGAAGCCATACACAGCAGTTGGGGGTGCATGAAGATTGACTACAAATGAGTCTGCTGACCTGCCAGGGTCGCACATTCTGGAAAAACAATTTATGCTATCATTTAGCAGGAGATATCAGCCTGTAAAATGCATTCCATGGCTGATTTTTGACTAATGGATCAGGTGCACAAAGATAGCAGCCTCCAGGTTTTACATCACAACCAATCCCAGAGGGCAAAAGCATCAAAACAGCCGCATATAAGTTTGGTAAGTTCGGAAAAGGTTGGTGGATGTTGCATAAGTTGCAAACGTTCAATAGATTTTTTTTTACTAAATGTCATCAGCACCAATTCTGTTGACCCAATGTGACTTTTATCCACATTGTTTTCATTGCACGAAATTAGTATTGAGCAGTTTTCCCTGTCTTCAGTGTGTGTGTGTGTGTGTGTGTGTGTGTGTGTGTGTGTGTGTACGCAGGCGTGCATGCAAGTGAATTTGTGTGATTGTGTGCCTTTGAGTTCAGTAAGGCACAGTCAGTAATTGATAAGATCAAGAGCTTTTGTTATTTAGGAGAAGCCTTAATATCAGATAAAACTGAACAAAGTCTAATCTTTCAACAAGATTAACAAAGAGTAGCTGACGTTCAAAAAGAAATAAATAAAAAGGAGGGAAGTAAAATGTAAGAAAATGGGAAATTGCACGATATCTAATCTCCTTTGCTTGGAAAAAAACAATGAAGGGCAGATGAGTATTACTGTAATGTAACACCATACTATATTCAGTTAAATTAATATAATCAAGGCCTTTCTCATGCAAAATTTTTATCTCCCTTGGTATATAGTCTCTGAGCTGGGAATAACAAACTGGGAGTAATCCACAATGGGATTCAAGTGTGTGTTATTTTTTTTTCTCTTTGATGAGACACAGATATTGATAGGATGCTAATTATTTTGCATAAATTAAACGCGAAAATATATATCATTTGCAGGGATATACTGTCCAAACAACTTGTGAACATCCACTCACGGTAGCAAACTAATTCATTTCTGTAATTCTGGTTGATCTGTTTGGGTTTTTTCCCCTCCATTTTTATTTTTTGCAAGTCATTGTATTCATATTTATAAGCATATAAGAATGGACAGGCATCATCCTGAACAAAGCAAATTTCCCCACCGTTTACCAGAGCTTACAGCTTGTTCAATCATAGAAGTTATTTGGACCGAACCGTATATCCTTCTAAAACCTGAATTGTTCCAACTTCATAATGTCAAACTGATAAAGCATGTCCTTAAGACAGTATATTTTCTTAAAAAGAAAACCGGCAACTTTTAGGGATAAAGGGCTGCCTTCAACCTCACAGACGTTTTCAAGTGAAGAAAAGCTGCTGGAAGGGAAAATGATAAGCAGTTGACATTTTTTTCTCCTGTTGTTGTGTTTCTCCTCACTTTCTGACATTTTCAGGGTTCGGGCTCATAGTCTAAAAATTGTAATAACATAATCTTGATTCAAATGGGTCATAAGTCCATTTTTGCTTCGCAGAGACAAGAAAACCATTTTAAAGGAAAATTGAGTTGTACAACCATTCAAAAATTACATGTCAGGGACGAGCTACGTGACTCAGTTAAGAGCAGTCTAGAAAATATTCTTAATACTACAAGGTTGCTTTTTTCGTGTCACATATTGGAGGACGCAGAAACCTGCCTGTGTTTCAGAGGCAGCATGTCTTCTTCTTTTGGTTTGTGTATTTGTCCAGTTGTGCTGCATCACAGAGGAAAACTTTGGATATATTTCCTTACATATAAACTATCTGTTGTATTCATTGCTTTCAAGGCGTTATTTTCTGATAACATCTTGTAATTTTTTTTTTCTTGGTGTAGTCACTTTCCCTCAACCTGCCCCCTCTACTTCCACTTCACTTAGTGATTTCCCAGAATTCTTTTTGACAAAACGCAGAGAAACAACATGAACTTGTTCCTCTGGGCTGTTGGCCACACATGTAGTTGAGGATGGCAGCAGTGACAGCAATTTTAAGAGCAAGAGAGACAGTTTCCTTAGTGGAGAAAAAGTGAGAGTCGTCCCCTTTAGTCAGAACACAATATCACCATGCTGCATTGCATTCTGGTCTATTTGCTGCTCCTGGGGTGGAGAAATTGCTCTCTGTCCTCTTCAGTGATGGATTTCTCCCTGTATGATTGTTGAACGTCGGCGCAAAATGGCAGCTTCCAGAAAGAGGCTCTTGCCTTTTGATTGTGAGGGACTGACACCAAAACCGCTCAAGTTTTAGATCACTGAAACATTTTCTACATTGCACTGCAGTGGAAATACCTGGATCTGATGTCATGTTGTGTCGGCCAGTTATCCATAGAAATGAAAAAGATATCACCATACAACAAAAAGGTACCTAGCAATGATTTATACAGTAGTCATCTGCGTTTTTTAAGTGTTTTTGGGTGCATTTTTCCTTTAATTGTACAGCTGCAATTTTTAAATCTCACTATTCCATCTTCTGCTTGAGAAAACCACACCCATTCAGCAATATTTATAAAAATATATTTCACAAAGTAGGAAACAATACAGGGTATCTTAGATTACAGTACAGGGAGTAAATAATTGAACATACACATTTATAAGCATTAAAGCACAGTAGAAAATATGATCTGCATGTAGGACTATTTCATATATATTGTTTAGTCTACCGAGAACTGCCATAATACTGTATCAGTACAAATTGAGTATGCACGCAGCTGTAGTGCCATTAAAGATTCTCATTATGTGCAAGAGCTAACGTGCAGAGACAAAACCTACCACCTCATTGAAAGCTAATGACGTTAGCAGTAACTCTATGTACAGTACATGTCTTTTTTGTCTATATCATACAGTGTAAGCACAATACGCACATGGTCTGTATTGGTATCTTCATTTTCTGGGGCTAATGCAATCTGTGTTTCCTATATGAAATTTGATGTTTGGAAGGGGTCAGATATTCACATACTCAGGTATCATTCCAGCTATTGTGCTCAGATGGTCACTGGCTGTAACTCAGAATATATAATGATATACATTTTACACACAATTAGTATGTGTCAGAAATGTCCCGTTCCTGCAATACCATTTAATTAGATCATCTGTATCGTTACAGTAGCTCTTGTTTTCCTGCGTACATCTAGTCTATATCATCAACTGTAATAAATGCATCATATGGTTTGGCTGTTATGAAATAGTGTTCCAGTGGTTGAAAAACAGCTGAATGTGAAATAATCTAAACACGCTCACTTCATAGCTTCAGCACAGAAAAAATGATATAAGAACAGATATACAAAAACTCAGAACAATAATGAGGAATCAACACGTTTGTTGTCAAAAAACATTTGATTACAATTGTATTTAATGTTGCTTCTGTAAAAAGAAGGCCTCAGAGTTTCTACATTTCTCTTTTTTGTCTTCACTTCAGTCTTTTATAGGCTAGTAACACTTGCGACCCACACCTGTAGCGTGTAAATACAAAGAGTTGTATAAAGCAAGCCTTCTGGGCTTAGAGAGTTTATAAATGTGGCCACCCGAGAACATATCAAATGATAACAAATTCACCTTAAAGCCAATACTTGTAGTGGTTTGTCTTTTTGCTTCTTTTTTTTTCAAATCATACATACATTCATCATTGTAATGTAGACCATATATTGCTTTTACATTTTCATTTTGTTTCAGATCACCGATTAGCTGGGTGGCTTGTGGAGATGTGAAACAAGAACTCCTCTGCAGCTTCTGTGGTCCAGCTTGGTGTCCATGGATCATGGAGTATGGTGTCCCATCGAGCTTCAGAGAACCCAACAACGTCCCCTCTTTCCTCTCATCAGGCAACTACCAGCGATCCCAGAGTTTTTCTGCTTCTGGCAGTCACAGCAAATGACAAACACCCAAAATACTGCTAGACACTCCACGAGAATCTAAGTTACACTCCACAAGAATCATAGATCTCCTAATAAAGACATTGTTTGGCTCAACAATTACAATGCGCTTGACGTAGTGGATGACGACTGCTATACCTCACTCTAAGAAGAATACAAAAAGGTGGCCCCCCTCGTTATTAACTTTTTTTTGTTTGTTTTTAAACAGCTGTTTCTAAAAGCCAGCAAACCCCCTAGCGTTTTTAATACACAAGTATGTGGACAGAAAAAAAATCAGGAAAGTCTTTTTCTACCGAACCATAGGTCAAGTCTCTCGGTCGCTCTCGCCCACTGAGTAGAGCTCCCCAAGTCTTCTGAAGCGTGGACCCCACTCTCTGAGGTAGTCATAGTTCTGGTCCGAGTCTGACGACGCCGTCTCCAGTGAGCTGAGGGAGCCGGCGATGGATCCCCGGCCCTCGTATCCGTAGATCTGGATGGAGTCATAAGGCGGCGCCGTGGGGTCGTTGTCTGCCTCGTGAAGCCGCACGTTGATGAACTCGTCCACGTCCACGCCGTTCGGGCCCGAGTGCTGGCCCGCCCGCGGCATGAACTGCAGGTCCGGCTTGATGTCCTTGCGCGGCAGGTAGCCGTTGATGCCGTCCGGGTTCTGCAGCGTGGCGATGTCGAAGGCTTCCGTGTCCTCCTCGCCGCCTCCCTCGTCATCGTACCGGATGATGTTCTCCCTCACGTCTTCGTCGTCTTTGATGATCAGAGGCTCGTTCTTGTGTCTCCTCAGGGTCACAAACAGCACTACAATAACTGTTTAAAGAAAGAAAGAAAGAAAGAAAGAGAGAAAGAAAGGAAGGAAGAAAGAAAGAAAGAAAGAAAGAAAGAAAGAAAGAAAAGAAGAAAGAACAATACGACACATTGTTTAAACACAACAGCTTCAGAGTTGCTGTAAGGTTTATTTTTTCACCTTAATGGAGCTAGGCTAATGACTCCGGTAGACTTCAAGTCTTTATCCTAAGCTAACATGAAATGCTACCATAGGAACTGAGCCAGTGGACGTAAAAAGGTGATACTGGTAACGAACATCTTGTTGCAGTCTGGGTAAATCAGAAAAAAGAGAATATTCCTTTAAGATTACACAGAAAGTCCAGTTTCCTTTGAAGTCCTACAACTAGATAAATCATTACCTGGGTGACTGAGAACGTCATGAGAACGTCTAGAACATAAGTCAACTGTAATCGCGAAATTCTTCATCTAGGTTTGTAAAACTGTTTCGTGGTAATAGCTATGATTAATATTGCAGTATGGGGTAGAGACACCCTACCTAACAACAGTATAATGCAGGCCAGAATGGCGATGAGCGCTCCCATGCTGAGGCCGATAGGCAGGACGTAGGCCTCCACGTTGCAGGACTGGACGATGCCCTCCTTGCTGCACCCACAGACCCGGATGGTCAGGGTGTTGGTGCTGCTCATTGGCGGATTTCCGTTGTCCGTCACGATGATTGGCAGGAGGTACGTCTCCTGTTTCTGTCTCCGGAAGGTATCGTGCTTGGCTAGAACACTGATTGAATTGTCTGTTGGGGAGAGGTAAAGCCAGAGATGAATTCTCGCAAGGATGAATGAAAAATTCATTACTATTCATGATAGCAACAGACTGAAGTTCTATTATTAAATTGTGTGAAGATCAGTGCAGCATGAGGATAAACTAATTTCACATCAGTCGTCACAAGGCTTTTTAGCGTTCTCGCATTCCAATTCTGTTGACGGATTTCAGCCACCTTCCTTTTCCACGACAGCCCAATTTGGGAATCCTGAAGGAAAGCGAGCCCGAGTTTATCATCCCCCTTTGAAAGCTGAGGAAATGAAGGGACCGCGGCAGGCGACACTGACTTAGAAGATGGCACATGTCGACCCAGAGAGGTGCCAGCTGCTCTTTGATGACACTTCTGTGAAGCTGTCTGCTCATTAGCTGGCTCTCCTTACCCCGCTCACATTATCAAACACTCGCATTCCCATAAGAATCTACTCCCGCTGATCTTATGGAAAACGTACAAGATTTCTGATAGTCTAACCTTTGCCTCTCTGCTTGAGGGTGCATTGAAGAGAGAGGGGAAAGTAGATCTGGTGATATACAGTGTAGAGAGACGGGCCTCGTTGACACACCAAACTTAATCAAAGGGTGGAAAGCTTCACGAAAGAATTGTTTGCTTTGCTCTATCGGTAATTGATGTGAACATTCAGGTTCAGCATTTTTCTTAGGAGTGCCACCACGGTACGCTCTGCTTTGAGAACATCGGCACTTCCTGTTTCATCTGGATCATTCATTAGAAGCACCTACTACGCTGTAGTAAAAGGCATCTGGTCTTGTGCTTATATAAACGGGTCATTTACATTTTCTCTGCAACTATTGAAGATAAAAATAGAATGAAACAGACACTTCGCACCCCTCAGCCCATCCACATGAAGAGACCGCTGCTCAAAGAGTCATGTAGGACAGTCATGTAGATCAGCTTCAAATAGATTCAACTGGCTGGAGCACAAGAATTCTGTTTTTTTGCATTCGTGTTTCATCACACACTGACTGTGAAGACCCTGTGTACATTGACACATTAATCAGTTTCAACTCACCAAAAGCAAAACCCCCTTTGAATTCAAGCTTCACAAGGTAACTTTGCATGCTAGCTAAGCTTCAAATGACAGTGAGAGAAAAATGTGTGAAACTTGAACTTCAATACCCAAAAATCCTGTAATGTGACATCAGTAAACTGCACACAACATGCTCGTGTTTACCAGCCTGGCCAGTCTGTGATGTTTTATAACAAAGGATACCAAAGGGACAAGAGAGGCAAATGATCTAACATCGGTGAGTCTGGCTTTCTCTGGACAGAGCTCTCGCTTTGCCTTTATTTAGGAGACAGTGTGTATTTTGCTCACTTCCTGTCACTTCCCGAGGGCGAAGAAGATTTCTCACCAGTGTTCATGCCCGACGCCAGAAATTTCATTTGGACAAACTGAGTTAATATAAGTTATCGCTTCTGGGAGACAGAGATGGCATGCTCTAATCTGTCATTTAGACTGACAATACTTTGTAGTTTTACACAACAAACTGGCCTTCTGTCACTTTAACTCTTTAAGAAGCTGCCCAGAGACCAAAAGCTATGTAAAAATAGACTTGTCAGAGTCCTCGGCATCTTGTATACAGCTGGTCTAAACCTTAGTCCTTTTCCCTGGTGCGGGCAACCCCTAACCTCTTC